>JAODGC010046360.1:1557-12803 GCA_027574925.1 Ecitoglossa quadriceps | reverse complement strand
TAAGCAAATATTGTAAACAACATTTTATTTGAAATTAAATTGGCTTCCATTTGATGTATAACAATATAAATAATTTGTTTGGATATTATCTTTTATTAATTTTTGAAAAGGACACTTGATTTTTGCTTACAGATGCTGAGTAAAATATGTTTTTTCTTATTCTTTTAGAAATAATATCTAAACTAACTACGCTAAAATTTTAATTCAAAGTGCATACGATAGACGATTAAATATACTATAATCTGGTATTTAACAATAATATGTATCATAAAACTAAATATTTATTTTGAATTTTTGAAATTACTACTTAATAGTTCCAGTTTTTCGTTGTTGATCATAACATTAATTAACTATAAATGCGAAACGCATTACTAGATTTTAATTTCCAATCCTAAATTAAGTTGTTATTCTGATAGACTTTGTTTTTCAACAATACCAAACTAATTGTGAGTACAGAGTGTTCCAAAACAAATTATTCTTAGAAATGTTTTTTTCAGAACAAAAGATTGTTGGTATTTATAAATCCCTTCTGACTATTTTTAAAGCCAGTATTTAATAAAGCCATAAAAGCTCTGTGTAAGGCAGCTTAAAGCTCGCACACGCGCAATAAACTCCAATGACACCAAACCCGTATTTGCCGATTGCGCGCTAAAGATGGCCGCTGCTGATTGTTCCTACTTCTTAAGCTCACTATGCCGACAAAATACACCAGCCACGTTCAAGCACGCCCGAGTATAAATATAATAATGCGTATAAATATAACATAACGCCGTCACCGGCGCGATAAACAAAATCAAATCGCGTTCTTACATCTGCCAGCTAAATACAACGCCCATGAAAATACTACCTCATGTTGGAAACATCAAGAACATAGAAAATAATGCAGTAAATAATTAAATCAATAAAAAAAAAATGCTTTAAAATCGATCAAATCGAGGTTGTACGTCATAAGTCAGGTTGTAATTGACTTAAGTCATGTTGGAATTGGCTTAAGTCAATTTGGACAAAAATTGCGTTTTGGATGGAACAAAGAAGGTTCCATAAACGGCAAGATGGGTTTCTACTTAAGGTAACTTGGGTTAGATGACTTAAGTCATGTTGAAATTGACTTAAGTCACTTTGAAGAAAAAATGAGTTTTTAGCGAAATTACAGAGTTTTTGCGGAGAAAAGTGGTTTGTAACAGGGTATATTAATTGCCCACATGTGTAGTCGTTGTTTCCAGGTGTATTGGTCATGCTCGCGTATTTATTTTACAAATTTATGGCCGAAGATGCGATCTGCGGTGCGGCAATTATATGCGTGATATATAGGCTAACCTGACCGACACCGAGAATGCTACCTGAATATCATATTATGTGTGTTGTCCTCTTCTTTCTTCATTTACCTCCACCATCTTACCTTCTCTTCTACCTTGTCTACCTGAGCTTCTTCTTGCTTTGTTCAAGCAAAGCTCATAACCTCAACTATGTGTCTACTCGTTCTGTTCTTTTCTATTTCCAGTATTCTATGCTCATCTATAGCATGGTATTACATGTAGTATTTTTTCCACTTTTTTCTATATTTCTAAAACGTGCAAACGACTTTTGTTGCATTGTTCTGTTTTGATTTGAGTCCAGTGGACTTAAGTCACGTCCGCGTGCCTTATTGACGCAGCGGAATTTTTGATGTTTTGATGGCTACTCTGGACAGTAATCTAATCGATTGATCTTGTTCATGGTCTTCGTGGGTCTCCCGTTGTCCCAGGTGGATTTATTACTTTATTACAAGTTTCAAAGTGGACGCATGGTGCATATTTATTGATGCGTTTAAGTCAGTTTTGGACTTTAAGAGATTTTTGAGAACTGCATGCCCAAGAGATGAGATAATAGAACTGTTAAAATTGTATTTTATATATAAATAATTTAACTTAATTTTTATGTGTAGAAATATAAATAATACCTAAAAATAATATTTGTTATTAATTTTTTAAAATATACCTTTTATATTCGAGAAAATCATTTAGTCAGTTTGCTTTTTGTTAGTATTTTGAATATTGTGGCTTAACTATAACAGATAATTCTATAAAATAAATTGTTGAATTAAAAGGAATAAATTTGCTTTAATTTCGTTTACTATAGAATAAATAATAAGTAAGTTAAATATTTATTATTAATTTTTGAAAATGACACTATCATTCTAGGATTGTACTTGCGTTCTAAAGAATGTCTAACTTTAAATTCGCATAAATAATTAACAAAAATTTTTTAAAAAATTTTAATTGGACCATTAGATAGAAGAGTTAACGTTTCATATGATGATAATTGAATAAATTAATTTTACCTACAGGGTCCTTCATAAATAATTATTTAGTAAAATGTGTAAAATCTTCACTAAATTAGTCACTGTCTTACTTTTTCATTAATAACTTTTTAATTAAGTCATTTAATTAAACGCAAATAATTTTATTCTAGAGCACAATAAATTTTCTTTCTAACGGTATAAAACACAACATATTCAAACATTTGTATATCTTGTAAAAAAATCCTGAACATTGCTCTTTGTAAGCCGCTACCTTTTCGTACAATAAATTTCCATGTTTTATACTTTCTTGTACTGCAAACCAAAATAAAAAATCCAAATTGTTGATAAACCAAGTGCATTATACGCTACCGTGCATTGCTTATCGTCACCATCCATCGCCATAACCAGCATTATTTATTATTCCACCGTCCGTCGACAATTCAACAATTCTCGAACATCATCGCATCTTTGCATCGCCGACTGATGTCTTTATTCTCCTCTCTGCATAAACATTGTCTTCTGTCTTCTGTCCTCTGGTTGTAACTTGTAACACTAATAAAACATACTCATGACTTAAGCTACATGACTTAAGAGGAACAGTCTGCAGACGATGCACATGCCTAATTGGTAGTGCCGACATGGCCTGCTTCATAATGACAACAAGAGCGAAAACAAGAGACACAAAGCGACGAATTCGTGCGCATAGGTAAACGAGGTAATTCAGGTGTGTGCGGGGCTAAGCGGCACCGGTGAGCATCGTATGCGCGGCGTACTTTTCGGCTGCGGTGCGTTTGATCTCGATCGCTTTTGATCGCGAATTCCGCGCCTGGGATTGTGCGCCGATGCCGCCGCAAAGAACGTGAAAACATGGAAATTGTAAAGTTGAACAAACACCATGCATACTGATATCTAATCAGTCGAGGGAAATGTTATGTAAAGCTGACTTATGTTGGCTGCATTTGAGGTTGTTTGACTTAAGTCCTCATGGCTGCAATATGACAGGTTGACACCTGTTTTAAGCGATGTGCCATACTAAAACCGACTTTATTGTTAGCAGGTAATGAAGTTCAATCTAGGATTGTTTACCAACTTGGATTTATTGGGGGCGGTATAGTGTCATAAATTGTTATCAGTGTGTGAAAATAGAGTGAAGATTGGAAAATAAAGCACAACTTTGACGGTGAATAAATCAGAAAGTAATCAAGATAATTAAAATATAAAAAATACGTAAGAAAGACAATTTATACAACTATCTTTCTCAGTAATTTAGACTTATTTCAGTAATTACTTTATAACTTATAACAATTTAATCAGATAAAGTATTATATTTTATCTTTAAAAATCACAAATGTGAAATGTTCATTTTAACTATAAATAACTCAAGAACTAATAAAGACAATAACATAAACTTAAAACGTTAAGGAACATAATTTATTTTCTTATATGTGTCACAAAAATTAATTAGTTATCTTTGTTAATTTGAAAGTTATCAACAATTAAATAAACTATTGCGACCTTATGTTGCACAAGTTAACTTTAAATTGATGAGCCATGTTTAAAAATTAATAACGTCGATAATAATTAAGATAATTTAAAAATGTAAACAGTCTTTTAAATTTTGTTTAATTACCTATATGCAAAAAAAATATAAACAATTTTTATGTAATACTTTATGCGTTATTTAGAAATTTGTAAAAAAAAATTTGAGATTTGATTTTTATGCATTGTTTTATATTTTCTTAAATAACTCAGAAACTACACCTGTTATTTATTTGAAATAAAATTGATTAAATTACTGATAAAATTCTCTCTCCAATGACGTATCACACATCATTCTTTATTATTTCCTAAAAGGTTATTCCATCTTGTAAATCAGCTCAATCAAAATCATCAAAAGCATGATTTGATTTTTTTTATCCAAACCCACCTAGACAATGACGTATTAGTCAATAATCCTTCTTGCCTCTGCAACTACTGTCCAGCAACCCTCTACTACTCTGAAATACACTCTGCTACCCCCTGCAACCCCAACGACCCTCATTTATGAACATACATCAAACTATATCAAAGCAACATCAAACACTTTCAGATACACATTGTCTTGATATCCTGGGCTTTCAAAGCTCAACAACAACACCACCACCATTTGCACTTTCCTATTGATATGGTATCTTCTTATTAAGTTAAAAATTATTCCATGGACATGGTGTATGCATGCAGCATAGATCTTCAACTGCAGCAAACAGTAGAACTTTGTCCACATGCCACCCCCGCTGTGGAGGACCTAATCGAAGATCGCTTATCTCCACATCTTAGGGCATCAAACACACAGTGGGCAGCAAAGTTCGCCAGTCAATCGACACACATCACCAGGATAATTCTCCATTCTTGCTTCTTCTGAAGTCGATGTCACGCCCGGCGGCGGGCCAATAAGTCATGAAACTATATACCGTCTGCAGAGAAGAAGGAAGCAGCAAATAAAGAAATAAATAACGACGGATTGTTTTATAAATCACGCTGGTGCGGATTATCAGCACCGTGCATCGACGGTGGTAAAGTGTTAGTATCAGAAATCGATATAAAAATTCTACAACTTTATCAGAATAAAGGTGGCCCTTTGATGAGGTTAAAAATGAAGAAGGTAGTAGAGAGTTTAAAATTTTTGCATTTTTTGTTTGCACATAGGACATTAATAAACATATTAGATTTTTTTGAGATATTAAAATAAATATTTATTTTGAATATTTTATTGACACTATTTTAGTTAAAAAGTACTACCTCTTAAGATTTTTTTTGAAAATTATACAAGTTTTAATTCAATTATTTTCGGATAGGTTTTCTTTTGCATACTCTTTGAAATTTTTAAATATCTAAAGTATAATCCTACAAAATTAACCTTCAAAATTTGCAAGCCAATTGCAACACCTGATTTTGACACTGCATTAGTAAAAAAGCAATAACTGTCACAATTTATTATAAAATCATGTGCGTTTTGGTCTAACATTTCTCGGATAAGCTCTCTCTTGCATACATTTTTAAATTCTTAAATATCTAAAATATAATCCTACAAAATTAACCTTCAAAATTTGCAAGACAATTGCAACACTTGATTTTGACACTGCATTAGTAAAAAAGCAATCACGCCTACAATTCTTTATAATATTGTACGAATTAAAACGCAGAAAATTTCAGAGAAATTGTTATTTATACCGTTTTTAAAATTTCTAAACATTTCAACTTTTTCTGTTCTTTATCCTCATTCAAAGTTTACATTCCATTTTCAATTCCTGATTGTTAACATCTTGCTGCCTAAGAAAAATATTAATAACTTCTACAATTTGCTATCAAATTTTACCAAATTTTGTCCAATTACTTTTAAATAAATTATCTCTAGAATAACTTTTTAAATTTTTAATTATTTTAATTCTTTATATACAAAATCGTCCTCCAAACTCTACACACTACTCCAAAAAAGTTTAGTTTTATTAATATTTCGCAAAGTATTTGAAAAATAGCAATAGTTTTACAAATTCTCTATAAAATACTATCAAATTATACCATTTATATATATATTTGATAAATTTACAATCACACTTTATTTAAAAATTTAAAATATCATTGCTTCTTTCTTACCAAATCCTCCTCTTGGACATGCCAATCCATTCCACAACTTCCATCTTTCTTCTCATCCTCCTTTCCTCAGCTTTCTCATTGATTTCCCTTAATTACAAGAAAATTTCAATACTTCTCTCAACATCTCCAGCCCACCTACGACGAATCAATCATCTCTTATGTTTGCTTCTCCGCCGCCGCCGTTGGTCATCATCCATCCTCTGAAGCACAATCGTGTCTTCGCAACCGCGCATTATCGATTTGCCGTGGCGCGACCGCCAACACGCTCTCGATCGATCGTGTGTAATTTCGCAATATTAGCCAGGTTGCAATATCGATTAACTTACTTCGGAAGTGCTTTGCGTGCACCTTTATTGGCAGCATGTCTTCATTATCATCGGCGCACAGCAACAACTTTATTTTCATGCTCGACCGACACTTCAGGGCAGAGTAATGCTCGTAATGCGGTAAGCACGATTCGAGCAGATTAAGCCAAGTTTTATTGAGAAAGGACCTCACAGAGTGAAGGAACTGATTAAATTTGTCATGATTATGCTCAATATTATATTTGAGATCCACGAATATTTCGGATCTTCACATTATTTTAAACTCATGTAACTTATGAATCACCTTGTATATTATTAGGGAATAAAGTGTAAATTATACGTCAATATCTGGGCAATTATTGTTATAAATTTCAATGTGATAGATAAATTATTTATTGTGTTATTTGACAATAACTGAGGTAACCTCAAATTTCCTTTTTCAAAATTAAACGACATCTCTTTGGAAATTAATTAATTCCTCAGAAACCAATAAAGATACAAACATAATTTAAAAACAATTAAAACTTGAATTAATTTCTACATGTTATAAATAATTATCCGCATATAATTTACAATCAAAAACAAAGTTATAATCAATAAAATATAAAAAATTGAATGGCAACTTAGAAAGTCATGTGAAGAAATAATAAAAATCTACCGAATTTAATTAAGCAATATATAATATGTACCTTAATAAATTTATTAGATTTTTTAACTTGGCATTGAAATTCCTGCAGAACTTACAAGAAAAACACAAAATGCTTCATGTCCAATTCATATTTGAACTTCTTCATGCGTGTCGTGTTTGTCCAGGCTTCCAATTAGTATTATTAATTAAAATTCTCCCCAACAACCCTTAACTATACCAGAGCATATCTGTGGACTACGCAAATCTACCAGACAATTGCAAAAAAGCAGAAAAACATTAGTTGAACATTGTCGAGATAAAAATGTGAAAGTAATTTACTTGACTTTTCTTAGATTTTAATTAATTACTTCTAAACCAATTACGATATTAACATCAAATAAACTGCATACTAAAATAGATTAAATGTTCTATAATACTAATATAATGAATTATTTAAAAATTATGTTTTAGTTTAGTTAAAATTTAATTTAAAACTAATTTGAAAATAGATTTTTTGTGAATTGGATTTATCGCAAAGTTTAAAAATTTGTAAGTTCTGAATCATTTTGTATAAACTACTAAACTATATTTTACGTTTTAGGGTAGTATATTGTTTATAAGTGATATTAATTTGAAAAGGTTAGGTTAAGAACTTTAGGAGTTACATAACAATTCCTAAAATAATTCAAAATTATCTTCGTTCTTGACTACTTGCTTTTTGCCAGATTTTAATTATTTACTCATTAGGCAGATATGATATAATTTTCAAACAAAAAATGTAAGAAAGTACATTAAATTTCCTTATTTTTCGTATATTACAGTAAATTATAATTTATTTATTTATTTGTCAAAATTAAATCAAAGTTTAAAACTTATGTCATATTCTTTGATCAATTTTAACAGTGTATAACATTTGAATCATTCGGTATATTTAAACAAATTTAGTTTCACATTATAAAGCAATAATATATTTAATATTGTTATAAATTTCACTGGATTATTCAATAAAGTTTTTGAATTATGCAATAATATGTAACACAGTGTACAAATCAGTTTTGTGAGGCTTCTTAACATAAACATTTATCACTCATAACTCATAGAGAAACATTCAGCCATCCTTGAAATAAACATTAAATGACCCAAAAACTATTCAAACATCATGTCCTTCCTTAACAACCTAACACCTCATCTTCCCCTAGCATTAACCAAAATGATTCTTCGGTAGCAAAGAAAAGTGCCAATTTGCATGTCAGTCACGAATCATGTTAATTTTCTTCTGCAACAAATTTTATGCCCAGAGATCAAGACACATAAATTTCCACACTTGCAACCCGACACAAGACAGAAGATGAAATTATCGATAAAATAATGTGATTCCTGCATTTTTTCGTGTCTCTTCTTGGAATTCCTTCGAAAACGCTCAAAATGCCCATCGATTGCTACTTATTTTTGGTGGGTGCAGAAGAAGTGGAGACGTGGAACGTGCAGATGTGTGTCTTCTGAGGAGGAGACAAAGATGGTCGTGGTATTATATATTCCAAAGACGTTTCTTTTCGGTGGACATGCCGTACAGGTGTTTAGATCGTATCAGTCGCGGTGCGGGACGATAAAATATGAAAACAAATTGGTCGTTGGCGAGTTATTGATTCATGGAAGGAGGCAAATAAACCAGAGAGGTATTGAGAGATGTAGAGATGAGGAAAATTGTTGGAATTCTTATTTATAATGTGCAAGAAATACACGAAATCGTAAATTGCGTAAAGAAGAAAAGTTGGTTACAACTATGAGTAAGTTTGATAGCGGATAAATGAACATCTAATCAAAATAGCAAAATGTTAAATTTTTTATATGGTTCACAATTTATCACTATAAAACTGTGCTAAATTTGAACATTATTAATGTATTGGTTATTGAGTAATTAATTATTTTCTATGACAATAACAATTTATGAAATATGAGTTATCTAATGTGTTTGATAATTTATTACAAGAAAACCACTATGGAAACTAAAAAATAAAAATTATATTATTATTACTAAATTATTTATTTATAAAATATCAAAATTTGATGTTATTATCTTATTTATTTCACTCACAATTAATTATTTTCTAGAGCAATGCAATAAAATCTGTTCAATCTGTTTATTATGCTGCATTAAATTAAATAATTTATAGGTTAAATTATAACATTTTTAACATAAAAAATATAATTCTATTGAAAATTTAAATACTCATTCATACACTTAATTTTAACCATCTACCGTTTCTCATTTATATGTAATTAATTAATTATTAACCTGATGACATTCTTCTAGAATTTGAAAAAAATTTGATATCAAATAAATATACAATTAATAGAGATAAATAAAAAATTAATATGTTTTATTATTGTCAATATATCAATATATAATATTGCCAAGTTTGACTATTATTACTTGGTTGGTTTCTGAATAATTAATTATTTTCTATGACAATAACAATTTACAAAATATGAGTTTCTTAATATGTTTGACAATTTATTACAAAAGAACCACAGTAATCACTAAAAAATAAAAACTATATAATTAATGACAAATAATTTATCTATAAAATTTCTAAATATGATATTTATATCGTTTTTATTTCTCTCACAATTAATTATTTTCTAATGCATTGCAATTGCATCTGTTTAGAGCCATCTAATATTTTATATCATATTAAACAATTTATAAACTGAAAAATAATAACGTTAAAATTTCCAAAAAAATACCAGATTATTACCAATTTAATTGTCTACCTGCATACCTAAATTCAAATTTGTGTAGTTGTTAATTAATCTGTAATTAATTATTAATTTACGGAATGACATTCTGCCTTTATTTAGGAAATGCGTTTCATATTAATTAAGTTTGAGAAATAATAACATAACAATGCATGCGGTAATAATCAATTAAAAATTACAACCAATGAACTAATAAATTTATTTATAAAAATCCAAAAAAAGTAAGTTTCTAGCATCAATAGTATACCAGCAAAAAATATCTTCTTATTCAATTCATTCAAAACCATAAAAATCAATTCATCTTCTAATAAATCCATATAAAACCAGCCCGCTGCCATCTTCAATCTAATCCGGAAGTGATATTTTAATAGATTAGCAATCCTCCAGCATCTTTTACACCTCCACTTTCGATTTCGTCTTATTATTGTCCCACATCTCAACTTGATTTCTCTCCGCTTTCTTTACTGCTCATCTTTGCCTCTACCTCGGCCCATCATCATATGTTTGTCCATACCCATGAAGACCATACTGTAAATTTGTAACCGAACGCCTTTGGTTGTCATGCGTTTCTTCCTCGCGGTGTTGGCCTCGCCTCAAGTCTCTTCTTCAGCGGCGTAACGAAGACGAAGTGCAGTGCCCCGATGCGACATAATGCGCGATAAATCATCGAATCGCCGCAATAAATAAATGCGATTACTTCCAGCTGTCCGACACCCTGCGACACAAGGTAGAGACATGGATGTGTTGGATGTAAGCAAAGAGGCGGCTGGAAATAAGAGAATAATTGTGCGATGGGTATTAATATCTTCAAGGTGGAAAAGACTAAATGGAGCTACAAAAATTAAAGATAATTTGAAAATGGTAGGAGATATTGAGTTGAAAATTAAGGTTAATATAAAAGAAAAAGTGGGTATTTTATTGATTGTTATTAGAATTAGTTCATAATTATATTTGAAAAGTTATTGAGTATTAAACTGAAAAAAGTAAAAAATATGTTTTGCATTAGAAAAGATTTTTTTTTTCAGTAAATAATAACATAACAAAGTCTAAATTTTTACTGTATTTTTCTGTTGAACCTTTTTATTTGTTGTAAAAATATGAGCAATATTTCTTAAGTAGTTTTCAAACTACAATTTTTTCAATATTTATCTTCCAGGTTGCATTAAAAGCAAAAATTGCATTGTATTCCAAAATTGCTAATAACTTTGAAACTAATAATATTATCAACTTGTAATTTAAGACAACAATTTATGTTTAGTTGTACTATCAGTTACTTTTTATTGGTTTTGTCTAAAGTTAATAGTTTCAACGTAAATAATAACTAAACTGCAAACACTTTACAAATAAACATTATAATGTTTTGATTCATTAATTATTTTTTTCCAACCTAACTAATATTATCACTTTATTCAAATTAACACCACGCATTGGCTATTAAGTTCTAAATAATATTCCAAAAGATAAATAAAATCGCACCAGTGGTTCCCAAACTATGTGCCGTCAAAAATTTCGCTCTCATATTTCTTCTAATTCGTTCCACTCTCTTACATTCTATCATTGCTACCCACATATTACTTACCCTGTCACTTTAAGGGTTTAAATTCTTAAATACAAGAAATATTTCAGTTTTTGCACAATT
>JAODGC010046349.1:23015-34313 GCA_027574925.1 Ecitoglossa quadriceps | reverse complement strand
TTATAGTTCTGAAAAGAACTGTTTTATTTTCTCTTCGGCGATCTGCCTGGGTGAATAACACACTGGTTTTGAAGACGAAATTGTAGTCTTTGGTTCCTATTCATTCTGGTGATTCCTGAAAATAAATTATACACCAATTAAAATGGTTTATACTAATGTCACACACATTATAGAGACGAAGCGCTACTTTATTAGAAATTACAATGCAAAACATACTGAAAACGCGATGAGTTGCACTCACATTTTGACGGAAAGACTACTTCAGTGCAACAAAATCATAACGTTTCGGATAACTGACCTTAATTATCAAACTGTTATTGATTTCTGGTTGTAGACTTGATGATGAGTCCTAATATGCATTACAAGATAATCTCCAACACAAACGGCATACTGAAAACTTTCCACTTGCACTGAAGGAAGCAATTTATTCGTACCTTCGGATTTAACCTGCGCGCAGAAATCGTCACAAAATAATTTCTTTGTCGCGTTCCGTCTATCGAGCCCCACGCATTCCACGAGTTGTATTCAATAGATTACTTAAATACGAAGAGATGAAGGGTGCACTACTTGAAGAGTGATGTGCAAATGATTGACTAAGCTGCATGTATCCCGCAATTCGTTCATTGCATGTAAACAATAACAAACCGCGCATCTCGCGCGATAACTGGCCTACCTAGCACGGTCCAAATCTACCAACTTGTCTAATGCGCGTCCGCTCTAACACTAATCACAGCGCATAGTATTCACTGTGTTCCACTCACGCGCGACCACTTTAACGCTGCTGCGTTCCTATGAGCATATTCCTCAATGCAATGCAATTGTTACACAATTAAGATATTTTTATGTACTTCTTTCTACTTCCTTTAAATATCTTTACTCTGAATTGGTTTTGTGCATTCTAATTGGATTATAGTAGTAATTTAGAAGACAATTTGCGTTAAATTATTAGGTGAAAAACTAAACAAGTGATAATTTCCTTTACAAACTATCAATAATTTTCTAACCTAAAAATTACCGGTGAATATATAGGGAGGCAAGGTACCCAAAGCAAATCTTTTATCGGAACTTAAATTTTATCATTTGCATTGCCTAATTATAAACAGGCATAATGCAGGAAGTTGATGAACAAGGAGATAAGGCACAAGACGTTCCTGAAGGTAAGCACACTTCCTTGTCTTCATAATGTAGATAATGTTCTTATTAAATAATCTAAAACAAATTACTTTTAGATGTCAGATTTAAAGAAGACCCGGAAGCAGTCTATCGAATTTATAGCGTAATTTCATATGTAATCGTTCTGGTCATAATTGGTATTCCGGTTTGGTGGCAAACCACGAAAGTTTATCGCGCCCCACTTCCTCTTGAAGAAATGTTTAACATTCAAATCCCAGCAATGACCATCCGTCCAGATAACATCCCTCTCAGTTTGGAGTATGACATTCTAATAACTATTGTTAACCCAGAGCCAGAGAAGTTAAAGGTCATTGTCAATTCCCAAGAAATATCAGCAAACTTACAACAATTTGTGAAAACACTCACCCCCATTGCTAATTTTACGATAAAAGGTCAATGGTTATATTTAGTTGATTTAGGCATTATACCAGTTCAAGGAAAGGACCATCTTATGGTCTATGAACAATCCTTGTCTCATGTGATTACTCCACTGGAGAAGAAAACATGGGCTCATATGTCACCAAGACCATCATTGAATTTGGTTTTGTATTTTCCCAGTTGCAAGTCACCACTTTATGTCTATACTGATAGTAAAGTGAGGGTGCCGTCCAATGCGTTTCTTAATATGAGATGGGGTGGAATGATGATTAATAATGCAGATGCAACTTCTTGTCAGCAAGGTGTTTACAACCCTGATTTGCAACCAATTGTTAACACATTCTTGACGCAGCTGCAGGAATTAATGCATTTGAAGAGTTTGAATAAGAATGATGTGGCGGAATTACAAAAGAGGCGAGCGCTGGAGATGGTGACTTCTACTAGGAGAACACTAAAATCACTTGCTCAGCTTTTAATTGAAATAAACAGTATAGTTATTAGTGATGAAGTTGCGGAAAAGATTCAACTAGCTTTGGATAAAGCACGTGAAGCAGCTGAATATCTGGAAAGAGGAGAGGTTTCCCGTGGACTTGAGAGTGCTAAAATAGCTTATGCAAATTCAGAAGCAGCTTTTAGTGACCCATCTTTACTGGCTTTACTTTATTTTCCTGATGATCAAAAGTAAGTAGAATTTTCTTATACTGCCCTAACTACCAGACTTCATAGCAGTTATTACAACTGGATTCAGTGAAAATGTGATTAGATATATTCCCAGCAGGAAAGAGGCTTCACACGCTACATTTCGCATTTACTTTTAATTGCGCGTTTTAAAACGGACTGACAATATCCACCAGATGAGGTATTGGACTGGTCAATTGTTGTGTTATGACATAGAAACGAAGAAATAAATCAGAAGAGATCTACGTGCACTCAGATAAGTCGGCACATCTAGACTTTCTAGCTTAGTTACCGACTTCAACTCGGTGTCGTTTTCCAAGGCAACGAATAGACCCGTGCAGACAAAAGGTTGTGCGAAATGTAACGTGACAATCTCCTTTACGGTTTTTAACCAAAAACATTTTGCTTGTCCCATTTTCTTCTTTGCAATTTAGCTATACTACTGCATTTTCATTCGCCTCTAAGTAAAATTGCTTGTTTATGTTCCAGATATGCAGTATACATTCCACTTTTCCTCCCAATCATGATTCCTGTGTTTATGTCATTAGTTACTATCCAAAAGTGGCTAAAAAACAAAGTTGTATCCAAGGTCAAGACGGACTAGTGATAAGCAAAGTATCCTAAATGTTCTTTTATTTTATATATAAATTAAACACGCAGAATTGACTTTAAATACCCAACATTTTCACTAGAGCGTTCGTTCAAACGATTCACACACTTTTTGCAAACCTCACAATATATGTATGAATTCATTATATTCATTGCAATTAAATCAATGATAAGAAATAAATGTCTATATGTTTTTGAATAACTTCATTGTGATATAGCAACAAAAATGATTTGCTGAGTACAAGAAGAAATACGACTATTTCATCAATAAATAAAATGCTCTTTCCTAACTTTATTCACGTTACTAAATCAACAATGATTTCACATTATGTTTACTTATTTTTGGTTAATAAAAAAGCTAAATGATAATAGTGTGATGATGATCACGGTTGATGAGATGAGAAGAATGTAAGTTGCAACTTGTAGTTGTCCCTCCTAGCATTAAATGTTGAGCATGGATCTGCGTTGAGTCCATTTTGCACCTGATTAGTCAATTTTAACAGCTCCATATATTTTACGAATGAAGGCGTAAGCCGCAAAGAAACCAATGGTTCCTGTCAATAGCCCGAACGTCATTACCATGAGACCTGTGTAGCCGACGTAGAGCAATATTGGGATAAATTCGGTAATTTCCAACTTGGTTAAAAAGTAAAATAGGGAATACAGCAAAATGTACACTGCAGAACCGCCAGAGACTATGAAACTTCGCCACCACCAATGATAATCCTAAAATCATACATATAAATTAACTCCGCACCACACGTACCCATATTACAGTATATAGAAATGAACTTGCCTCTCCACAAAGCTGAAAGTATACCATTACTATAGAGATCTGTGAGCAGGATATGACTAAAATAATGAACACAAGGAACAAAAATCCGAACAAGTAGTAGAACTGGTTTTCCCATATAGCAGTGAATATGAAGAATAATTCAATAAAGACTGCGCCAAATGGTAGAATACCAGCCATCAAGGTACTGAAATGGAAGCATAGCAAGTAATCTGAATGTTGCCTTCATTTATTCTACTCACCATAAAATTGGATTCATGTACCAGTGTTGTTCTGGCACTTGTCTTGGTATCTGATTAGTCCGCAGTGGATGCTGGTACGGTTGCTTTCTATAGCCGAAATAATAGCCAAGATAAACTAGTGGTAAAGATATGCAGAACCACATCGTAAGTAGGTACAACATCCACGAGAAAGGCACCGCTCCACTGCTTGCTTTACCCCAAATAAAGAAATTCAAGAAGAATCCAGTCGACGCCACAATACCAGGATACAATGTCGCTGTTAAGAAAGCAGCTCGTTTCCATTCCCTGCCTTTCATCGTTTTATATAACCTGGCAGAAAAATACCCTGCGATTAAGCCCATGGAAACATAGAGGAAAATTGCTGCGGTCATTAGAGCTCCTCGCGATGCTGGTGAGAGCATTCCTAACATGGCAAAAACTGAAAATTAATTTCGTTAACAATTGGCACGTTGCCCATGTCTAACGAACATACATATTGTTATCAACGCCATCAAGAAAATTTGTATCCCTGAGCCAATGACAGCTGCGAAAAGACGCGAGTTTCTTGGTGGTCGGAATACATCTCCGTGAACCAGTTTCCACCCAGTCTCTTCAATTGTTTCATCCATAATTTCATCTGCATTATATCTCGCAATGTCTTTTCGAAGTGTTCTAATTAGAATCATGGTTAATATACCAGAGAGGAAGAAAATGACGACTAAGGAATTGATGATTGAGAACCAGTGAATTTGTACATCACTCATTGCCAGGTAGGTGTCCCAGCGTGACGCCCAGCTGATTTTTGATGGAGTCCATTCAACTTCATAAGTGAAATAAAGTTTGGTGCTGGTTTTGTCAACAATTTGCCGTTTTGGTGCACTACTAAAAGAGCAAGTCTTGCCGTGGAATTTTAAATCATCAAGATGGATAGATTTAGCTCCTACTCGAAAACCAACTACACGGTAGACGTTCCTATGGGAATTTTACAATATAATGGGAAGATTTCTACTTTGTGTTTCATTGATCATGGTAACAAAGTGGCTGATAATCATTGTATTGAGGTGAGTTTCAGACTTAAAAGATGGCAGAAGACAAAAAACGTTTTTTAACATCAAATATTTAGTAAAAGGCAAAATCAACTCAACTCAACACAATAATTTGGAGTAACACTTACGGTGTTGGCATATGATAAAGCAGTGTCAACTTAAGATGATTATTAATAAAACTTCTATCTCCAATAACATTTCCCAATCTGTATCCATGTTCATATTGAATCTCATTTGTCTCTGGATTGACAACTGGTGATGCAGCTGGTAAATTATCAACCAACCTGTGGATAATAAGATATTGCATTATTATTTGGAATGTTATGTATATTACTAACTTACAAATGAACAAAATATTCATGTTGTATCCTATCAATTACAGTCCTTGACTGATAGCTGTCCCAGTTGATGGGAGTTTCAGGAGTGTTGCAGAGCAGGGTACATGGAATATTTTCTGCCATTCTTACCTCATAAGGTGTGTTAACAATACGATCACCTCTTAAAACCTCTCCTAAATTTTCAGACTTGTAATGAATGCCAGCACTTCCATTCTTAGGCACACAAAAGGGCAAACTGTAGTATTCATAGGGTAACTGTGTGTGAATGCTGGTCATCTTTACTGCTTTAACATCAATGGACTGTCCTTTCTTGAATTCGACGGGGGCCATTCCAGGCACGTAGAACTGATGTGACGTGCCGATCCATAATATAAATATGAAGACAATTTGCGAAACCTGGAAAGTGTTGGTTGAGGTTAATACACGTAAACTGCATCCAGAAGATTTGGTGGAAGAGTTTGAATCGCACCTTGTGTGACATCGTATTTACCAAATAAATCTTTCAGTGCGCTAAGACGAGCATTAAACGCTTATTCACAGTTTATGCAAATAGTCATCCACGATTAAGTGAAAATCATTTTTCCAGTCGCGTCTGTAAATGTCATCAACTAAATGAACACACGAATTGCATACGAAATGAAACAGCACGTCAACAACATTTGGAAATCGACGTGGGAGGCTGTTCATGGCGCTGGCGGCGTCAATGATACCAAGAGATGAAGAGCGATACATAGGATGGTATTGCGGTAAAGGGAGATGCAGCGTTGCATGCCATCGTTGCCATTCGTATGTTAAGCTTGTGATTGGTGTGTTTCTTGCAGGTGTTGTAAAGACGAGCATGCACAGGCAAGTGTTGGCAAAAGGCGACTGAGAAAACGGGGAAAAAAGCAATTTGTAGTCATTCTTGTCCTTTATTGCTCCTCGGTATAATAAAAGTAGTCAAATAAAATAATACCTGAATCATAAGATTTCAACATCATTGCAACATAAACAATGTCCTCAGCCCTCTACCTTGAACATTATTTAGATAGTAAGTGCCTATTTTACCTTTGTAAGTTATTGTGGTTTCATTTGTTTACTCTCATAGGTTTAGAACATTTGCCCATCGAATTGCAACGAAACTTTAAGTTAATGCGTGATTTAGATACACGGGCCCAGTTATTAATGAAAGACATAGATTCATTAGCAAATAATTATTTTACTACACAAAAGACATTATCACAAGATGATCAGAAACAGAAGCTGGATAAGATCCAAAATTTTTTCAACAAAGCTAAGGTATTATTTGCATGAGTTTGCTTATGAAGTACTGTAAACAAATTTTATTTTAGGAATATGGTGATGATAAGGTCCAGTTAGCAATACAAACCTATGAACTAGTTGACAAACATATACGGAGACTGGATACAGATCTGGCTCGATTTGAATCAGAAATACAAGACAAAGCACTTAGTTCAAGGAATCAGGAAGAACCTACTGTTGGTAAAAGTTAGTGTCCTTTACTGAGTAGATCATAGGCCAATGCTGAGATATACCTTTACTCAATCCAGATCTAATTAACCTCCTACAGAACCATCCTTTTTTATTCCTGTCAGGGCTGGTGGTTGGCTATGCCTCTCCCATAGTAAAGGGTAGAAATGATATAGTTTTGTAGTCAATTTCAGTTATGTTGTAATTAAGTGATATGAATTTATGACTTTCCAGAGGGACGTAAAAAACTAAAAGATTCAAAAGGAGAGAAGAAAAAGAAGTCAGGCAATTCAAGTGAGGAAGATAGTGCAGGTGCTTCAAAAGCAAGCAAGAAAAAGAAACAGAAGGGCAATGGAAGTGCAAGTGTTAGTGGCAACAATACAAATACAAATGATAAGAACACAACAAATGATGGTAATATCAGTTCAAGACAAGTAGAAGTTATTAGGGCTTATATATATTTTAGCTGCAGATGCTTCCTTTGGTATAGCACATCCTGGTGATGTTTTAGACATGCCAGTGGATCCTAATGAACCCACGTATTGTCTCTGCCATCAAGTTTCTTATGGAGAAATGATTGGATGTGATAATTCAGATGTAAGTTATAATTATATAAGTGTAAGTAGGAAATTAACAGAGATTTTTTAAGTGCCCCATTGAGTGGTTCCACTTTGCCTGTGTTGGATTGACTACAAAACCAAAAGGAAAATGGTATTGTCCTAAATGCACACAAGATCGAAAAAAGAAATAGTTCTGCTATTAGAA
The DNA here is from genome assembly GCA_027574925.1 of Ecitoglossa quadriceps. Taxonomy (NCBI): domain Eukaryota; kingdom Metazoa; phylum Arthropoda; class Insecta; order Coleoptera; family Staphylinidae; genus Ecitoglossa; species Ecitoglossa quadriceps. Next base: position 26,842 of record JAODGC010046349.1, on the reverse strand, counting down.
AAACTCGTTAAAGTTTATGTTTTGTCTAAAAGTCCTAAATACATATTAATTGTTGCGAACTATCAGGAAAGTATATATTTAAATTAAAAATTTCCCTTTCATAGAATGCTGTGCAACAAATGTTGGACTGGTTTTTCCGATCGATATGAAATTAACGGCATTTGTTTCATTTTGATGAGCTTAGATATTATAGAGAAACGAATTATGTTTTCACACATTTCCTATAGCAGTTTAAATACTCCTCATTATAATGATGGATGTTATGGGTTACTTTATTAAGTACAACCGAAATTTAGCCCAAACACAAAAATCGTAAATTTAAAAAACGGAGGCTTTCAGAAAAATTTCGCCAGCATCCTTGGATTCGACACATCAAAGTTAGTCGAGTGTTGTTCATTTTATATTGAGCAGACATTTGCTGTTATATGTAATTGGTAAGTCAAGAACAAAAACGTCCAGCTGCTCACCATATTGTTGCCCAATCTTAAGTCAACATGACCTATCTGCTACCGCTGCTACCCATTTTTAAATCTGGTACTTATGTTAGCTCATGAACCAAACATATTGAAATGTTATAAGGAACGGAATGTTTATAATTTGTTTTAAATATTTGTTATTTATTTCGCTTTATGTATCATTATAGTTATGTAATTTATATTTCTTTCACCCAACTTTTATTTTTCTACATTTTGAAAATTAGATATCTCCTTTTGCTTCGTGCTTGCAATTTCTTGTTTGAACAATTATCACACATTTAATTACCCATTTTCGGACCCCGCTGAGAAATAAAAACCACCTATAAATTACTGCCAACCCAAAACACAAACCAATTAAATAAAATATGATGAATACAATTTGCCATAAATAATATCCAATCGTTTTAAGAGTTGCTTGTTTACACAGCAATCACCACGTTTTAGTAGGACTTCCTTTCACAAAGGAATAATAAACGTGGGAGGCCTATCACAGTTTGCATTACGAGTACATCTCTTAAATTTGTACGCGCAAAATTGAGCTAAAAGAAAACACTGCGTATCTTTGTTCGCTTTGAGGATTGAAGTTTGGAAACAAGCTCATAAATAATTTAAATGAACTCCATCAGGATGAGGAACGCAAAACAAGTAATGAAATAAACAGCCACCGCATAACTTATGTATCAAATGCCATTAGGGGGCGGTGGGCTTACATAGACCTCCACCCAGAGCGGGCTGTGTGGAGATACTGGCCCACCCCAACTCCAACCATTCGGGATGGCTAGATGGGTCAAACCTGTACGAACCAGTCCCCAGGACCCTGTTAGCGACTTACACCCGTTGCTGGCCACCAAAATGTTATCCGAATATCGTTCGTTTACATGCGCACACGCCGTGTTTGTTTGAAGAGGCATTATTGGTTTGAGGTCATTATGTTCGATGCAAGGAAGGTGAGTGAAATCACCAAGCACAAAGAGATGACCTGGATGTTTATCATTCCCAACTTTCTGTCCACTGCTGCCATTTTTTGTAATGTCGCCGTTATCGTTGACAAAGTTGGCATATAGAGCTGCATGACCATCTTCCACACCTTTTCGATCAGATTGCTCAGTGTATTCCACGTTGAGGAGGCGGAATTTATGAAGTCCTATGGAAAATTCAGCCAGGGACCAGCTGGATGCGTCATCGTATTTATGTAATTCAACTAACTCTACACCAATACCTTAAATACGAAATGAATTAGGTATTAATAGATAGTTAATTTATGCGGTGGAAAATATTGAAACGGTGCCTATAATAGACTTGTTTACCCACCTCCACTCTGTGCATCATAAATGTAAGCTAGGCGAGAGTGACGTATTACTAAACATTTCCACTCATAGCTGTTCGTTCGCTGTTCGCTAACTTTCCGTAATTTTGGGGCGTTCAACTCATCACAAATTAATTCTAGTGCGTCTTCTTCGTGAATATCTTGTACGCAGATTACGGACCATCTGAAAATATTTCAATAATTTCATAGAAAAATCATAAACCCGAAATCGCTATTTTTTAGTAACAACAAAAGAATTTCCAAGTTGTCTGATAAATCTACCTATCCAACCAAAGTTGTCATTTCTGACGCAAAGTTACAAAAAGTGATTGCGTTCTTGCGGCACCCAGCATATTTATTGTTCTTACCTATCAGGATTTAGTTTCAAATATATTTACTCAATTTAAAACCATTTATGAAGGCACAATAATTTTGGAAATTAAAATAACACTGTCCAATAACAAATTTCACATCTGCAAGTGGTTTTTTCTTACGCCGTACTTTTTTTTTAAATTTAGATCTCTTTGAATTAATCAAAATTCATGTAACATATCAACATTATTATGTCAAATCTTCATTGCTATTGTGGGAATAGATCCTGATCCATCTAATTAATACTGATTGTCACGGAAATGCATAAGTTTGAATAATATAGTAATACCAATTATGAACGAAAAGCAAATTTGAAGAAATCCAATTAAAAAACAAACAAAACAAAAATACGATTATGAAAAAAAACAACAGTTTTAATAAGATCCGTTCAGTCAAGTTTACACTTTAAGGAAATGAAATATTTGTCGAACAGTGTAATTTTGACGTGAGTAATAATGTTATTCAGTAAAAGAACGTTTTCATTGCAATTATTATTGCACATTGATATTACTAAACAATTTAATTGGATTTGCTTATTATCCGTAATTGCATTGGAAATTAAACGTAATAATTAAAGCGCAATTGTAATTATTATTATTGACGTTCTACCAGGGATGTTGCTACCCTATGTTTGGAACTTGACCCTTGTTATTTATAATTATAAATGTATATATCCTTAGCAATTTGTTCCTATAACTTTTGACACCGACATCATACTCCCACCACTGAGGTCGCCCAACCGTTAATTGTAAAATCATTGTTAGACACAAAGAAAAAACAAAATCAAAGCAATATAAAAACTATTCACTTCACATCCTTACCTATTCTCTAAAATTGTCCTACATATAACTTCGCGCACACCTAAGTTCAGCGCTTTTTCGTATGTAAATTCATGCAAATTCCATGTCGCTATCCTGAATGCATCTCGACCATTGCGCGAATAGCGAAACTCCTCCTCGGGAATAGGTCGGTACGAATAGGCCGACAAGAGGTCAAAAATGTCGGCCAAGGATCCCGCCGACGGTAACGTGCCATTGGGACATTGCAATTTCACAGGTGCACTACTTGATTTTCTAGAACAATGAAAATTGACCACATTAAAATAACAACGACAAGAATATACTAGAACATTTCATGTAAACTGGACATTATAAATTAAGAAATAATGTAGAAATATTACATACTTGTGTCTGGTTGGTGTGAGGGTGCCATTAAGGTTTCCATTAATATGTGTCCCATTAGTTGTTCCGTTCGTTATCCGGTGAGTATGCGACACCTCTGTTGCACTTGTTGTCCTCGATAGATTTCGCAGAATAGAGTAATCGTCACAATCACTGATTGTTAGCTGGTGGCACATACTGCTTAATTTGAGGTAGTTTACAGCGCGAACCTTTACCAGATCATCAATCTGCAAATGGCAAAAATATAGTTAATTACTAGCACTTCACTATCTAGTAAAGTTCAAATCACAAACTCCAACTTCCATCAATTCTAAAGCAAATATTCCATAATGGATGCTATTAGTTTCAAAATTGCTAGTTAATATTATATATAGTTTCTATAAAAAAACACAGTAACTTATAATAAAAGTACATGTTTTGCAAGATTTATTACACCACAATTAGATAGTAGTCCTTTCTGCACGCACTTAATAGACCTTAATGCCTTAATTT
>JAODGC010046349.1:0-15992 GCA_027574925.1 Ecitoglossa quadriceps | reverse complement strand
TACTTGCGTCATACATTTCTGCTTGTTACTATCAGATTTCAGCTAATGCGGACTTAATTAATATACATGGGAATCACCGAGAATGTAGACAACATAACCCAATTAACCACAGCACGCGTGAGCAAATGAAGTAGATGAATTGTAGCGATGGGCAATTGAGGACTTCGGTTAACTTTTGGCGCTGCTGAAGTTTCTCTGTTAGAAAAGGTAAAAATATCATGGACCAATCACAATAACGATAGTCCAAACGTCAGCGCGGAAGACCTTTGCGCATTGCGCAGTTGGAGTTCACGCATTTGACATTTGTGCATCTTCGAAATTTATGGCGCGTTTTTATTGTGAAATTGCCACAATTTTTATGGTATACTCTGGGACGTTGGCATTCTCCAAACAAAATACACAAACTATACAGAATGTAAACTTAGGTAAACAACATGTAAGGTTTTTTACAACAACTTGCAAGCCTTCCAATCTCTAAGGAAGATGAAGAGAAACTCTTCTTTGGCGAATTGCAATCATCTTAACACATGACATTAATTCAAAAATATTAAATACAGAGAACTTGATCGAATATTCTGCCTTAAGTTTAGAATGATACAATATAGCAGTTACAACCAAATAATTATTTCTTTATTATTTTTTAATTTTATTTAACAACATTTTATATAAACTGCTTGAAATGAATGCTTTTGATCATTTTTTAGGTTTTTTTCACAATTAAGTTACCAACATAAAATTATTTGCTATTTTCATATCCAGTTTGTGAAAATTAGTGACCACAGCCCCAATCTATGCAACTAAATTAACTCACAAGTTATGCTGTCATAGTGACAGTCGATGTGAGGTGATACGAAGTTATGTGGTCGAACGTTCTTCCTGTTCTTCCAATCCATGCAACCTAGGTTCTCGTAACAGCTGTAAGAAACAACGAAATAACGATAACGTTGTATTGGTTGCATTGGATAATTTATTTTTATCTTACTATGCACATGTAACAATTGTGAAGAATGTAATATACTTAGTGCGCGTTAGATTCGTCTAAATGCTTCTAGAAGGTTTGACGCAGAGCTTCGAAAGTGTGGTTAACGAGAAATGGCTAAATCTGGAATGTCGGAATCAGATTCGGATGGCAAGGGCTGTACGCGTCCTGCCCAAACATTGCCAAATGCAATAACTCCAAAGACACCAAGTCCGCCAAATCATGACAGTAACAATCACTTGCAGAATGTAGAAATCTTTCCAACTAACGATGGCCTAGCAGTAGGAGTTGACAATCCCATCATCCAAACATCCATGCCCATTTCAATTATTATTCAGTCCCTAGTCCAGAATCTCTGTTTTAATTATGAGCCAGATGAGAAAAAGGCACAATGTCACTACATGAAAATATGTGACATGCTGTGCAGAATGATGGTGATTGATGATAGTTATCTAATGAAGGAATTTGAAGGCATTCGAAATCAATGTCAGCGGGCCTTTCATCATCTGTTAAAGTCAAGTCCAAGAGGTGATACCCAAACTGCCCTAACTCCAATGTGGTCAAATGATGTCAGAAATGAATGGTCTCATTATAAAAGAGAATTTGAAGAACTAGCATTTATTGCTCGTGGAGGGTTTGGGAGAGTATACAAAGTGAGGCATAAGTTAGATGATACTGAATATGCTGTCAAGAAGATTTTCATCAGGTCAAACAGCATAGAATCTGTTAGAAATTATCTGGCAGAGGTGAAGACATTTGCAAGCCTAAACCATTCCAATATTGTGCAGTACAAACAAGCTTGGTTGGAATTAGGAGTGAGCACAAGTGACTTAGATAATCCTGATGATGAATCAAGTGATGAAGAAATAGAAGAAAGTGAGTTTTCAATCAAGAGTAAATTCAAACAAGATGAAAGTGAAACATCAATGTTCATGGATACCAAAAGAGATTTGGATATCTCTTATGATCATGAGGATTCAAGCGATTTTGTTATCAGCTTTGAATTTTCCCGCCATCAGTCTTTGACAAATTCCACCACCCGTCGTCGGAGAAGAAAGGAGGGACGCGTCAAGAGAAATTCTGCATCTGAAGGAGGTAGTGCTATATGTAAAATTGAAGAGATTAAAAGATTGCAGACTAAACATCATCCAAAGTGGGCCACTCTTTTTATTCAAATGAGTTTATGCAATTCAACACTCAAGCAATGGTTGGAGACTCGCAACAGTATAGAATCTTTAAGTTCCAATGCTCTGGTGCCAATTAAAAGTAGATCCAGGTTTGAAACTGTCATAGAAATTTTGAAACAACTACTCAAAGGTATACCAAATGACCATCACAAAGTATGTATTGTATTTCATATTTATGTTTACCTACAGGACTTGATTATATTCATTCAAAGAATGTAGTGCATCATGATGTGAAGCCTAGTAATATTTTTATGCAATGTGAATGCAAAAGACTTCTGGTTCAACTTGGAGACTTTGGTCTTGCATGTCCATTGCAAGCAAGTCAACATTCATTGGCATGTGGCACAAGGCTTTATGCTGCACCAGAACAATTGAAGGGACTTTGCAACAGTAAAGTAAGTAGATAGTGATGTCAGTTACTAATGATGAGTTGAAAAAATCATTTTGTCTGTCAAATTGCAATTTGTTGTCTTTATTTCAGAGTGATATGTATTCACTTGGAATTGTTGTGTATGAGTTAACCAAAACCTTTGTAACTGATATGGAGCGTATTACGAATATTGAAAATCTTCGAAAGGGCCATATTCCAGAGACTACCCTGGATCAGCAGCCCCAGTTGGCGGAAATTGTTTCAAAATTGGTAATCCGACAGCCGTCTGACCGACCTGATGCCAGTACGTTACTGAAGCACATAGAGGACCAGGAAAAACATGAGCTTCAATTAATTTGTGAGATGCAACGTAACCAAATCGCCGAGAAGGAAGAAGAGATTTTACGTCTCAGGGAAATACTTCGATTGAAAGATGCTCAGGTTGCTGAGGAGAAGTAGTGGCTGGCTGTATGTGAGGTAACTGTCGGATTACTTCCGCTGTGATTTACTGAAGCGTACATCAGCGTGATATATCGAATTAAGTTTTATCCTTTATTTTCTCGACGCCGATATCTACCTGATAAACACGCCAAGGTATTTTATTAATTTGTAACTATTACATGCGCAATTGATTGATGCAATTGCCGAAGTACACTCGGAAAGAGTCTAATGTTATACTTTTCACGAGGTACAAGTTATTACTAGTATTAATTGTATATTGGAATTTGAATGCTATGATGAGCATTATTCTATATACAGAATACAACTAATCGCTCCATTTCATTACTTGAGTAAGTAAGTTGTTGTCGGTTTCTTTTCTACGTAGATTTAAGATTTTCTCCCAAGTCTGCACAATCCAGTAGCAGGATTGCCTATTTGAAATCAACAGCAAAATATTTGGTTTCGATTATTATTCATACCGGAAAGATGAGTTTTTGTTACCATTAAAATCATTTAAATATTTTGCTGGTTTAAAATTAGTGCCTATTGTGAGGGATGCAATCTTCTGAGAAAATAACATTCAGCAGCACTATGATTAGAACAATATACAATTGTTCCAAACATGACTGATTGTCATAAATTTGTGATATTGTGCTTCAAGCTTGTCAATAATTTCGTATTATATCGATTTTCGTTAGAAAAATAATTTATTTTCGTGTTACACAAATGTAATTTGCAAATTATTGACAAGTTTTCAGCAACAAATGCTTAATACAATATTGTGAGAAGGAACGTTTCATGTTTCTGCATAAGAAGTTTTGAGAAGTTAATATTTCTTGTTGATATTTTATTTCTCAATATATGGTACAAGAAATAACCTTGTTAATTCAAAAATATTTACCCAAAGGTTCACCAAGAATCTTCTCCAACTCTTGAATTGTTCGTTGGCAACTCTTTTCAATCTCTTCCTCCTCATCTTCTAATAATTCGGCGAGGAATGGAATAGTTTCTGGAAGCAACGGAACGAAGTCTTCACCCACCTTCTTACATACATCTCTCAAACATTCTAAGGCTAACATTCTTATCTTGGTGTTTGAATCGCGCATTTTCAATAAAATCTGATAATTCAATTGTTTCCATCGTGAATCATCTGCGGCGGCTACTGTGAAATTGACCACTGTTGGAATAACAATTTCACGAATCCGACACTCAAAATCTCCTAGTGTGTTGTCCAATTGATCAACAATTGGTTGCATTAGAATGTTAAAGCGTTCTTTGTTGACAAATTTGTGACAGCCGTACATGAAGACCACATTCAAAGTCTTTAACACATTCTCTAGTAATTCGATATTATTTTCTTCTTTATCAAAGTACATTTCACCATCCTTGGGTTTGCAGGATTCCAAAATGGTAACAGCGTTAGACAAGAATTGTCCAGCAAACAAAACAAAGAGTCCTTTTAGTGAACTTGCAACGCTATGTGAGAAACTGTAAAAAGTAATAACTTTCTCGCTTTTTTCCTCCGACCTAATTGCCCAATCATAAAGCTTATAATAGAATGGTCTGAAGGAGCTTTCAGATAACTTCAGGATTAAGTTGGTGAGTGCTTTAATTATCTGCGTTTCTACTTCCTTTATTATATTCTCATCAACGTTGGCTTTGCTTCTTGCGACTGCTCTAAATTCCAACGCATGGAGGAAGAATATCGTTAGTTCTGGCATATTTTGTTGAATGTCCACCCCTTGCAGATGCACTAATCTCTCCGACAAAATTTCCATTAAGGGTTCAATAGCGCAATACATGTTTTTTAAACATAAAGTTTTATACGTTTCGGCAACTCCTGGAATAAGTACCCTTGAGGGAATGCATAATCCGAGTTTCTCTCGGATACTGCGCATCTTCATCACAAATGGTCCTAATTTCGAATCGTTTGTGTCCTTCCATTTTGATGACAAATTGCAGATTTCACAAAGCAATTTTTTCAAATACGGCGATAGAAACAAATTGAGAACATCCAATATCTTTTGAAAGGTTGTAACAGCACTGACTAATAACAACGTTGGATGCTCCTCTTTACCTTGGGACTTGAAAACTTTAATTATACTGGGCATAAATTTTGGAAGAGATGAAATTGAGTGTGAACGCAGACATGTGCAAAGTTCCGCTAAGCACAAAATAGCGGATGCTAGAACATTATCGTTAATATTCGATTTGATAAACTCGGTGATAAAGAACAAAATTGGAAGGAATTTAGCGGGATTTTCAGCTGCCAACAAACGTACGCAGAGTTTCAAGCTCAGCAATGCTGTTTGGATGACGACTTCTTCATCAGACTCTAGCGCATCCTTTTCGACTTCTTTAACGATCAAAACCAGTGGTGGGATCAATGCAAACAAATCGGTCCGCTCACAATCGGAGAAAAACTCTTGATTTCCTTGTAACTTACTATTTAGAAGTTCTAAAGCTCTGCGCTTTACTGTACAAAGCTGGTGCGTCATTAATCCCTTGATTACAAGCAGGAACATTTGAGAGGTTAGCAGCGCATTTAAGCTGTCCAGCAAGTCATAACTGTGGTGAAGCATTACTTTCCAATATTGAGCTTGAGGAGTATTGGCATTATTTTCAGCCACTTTAGATGTGCTCTGTATGTACTTTAAAATATTGACAATGATTTTTTTATAGTATTCTTCGAGTTGTTCATTTTCCTCATCAGTCAGCTGTGCAACTTTATGAACAACCTCTTTCGACGCTAGCAGACTTGATGCAAATAGAATCAAGACATACTTAAAATGTCGAAATTGCTTGGGTGTATTATTCTTTACATCAAAAATGAAGTCACCATCTTGATAATCAGCTTTGTCAACAGGTAGGGACTTAATGTAGTCAATGAGCTGTATAGATGTTAAAATTACTACTTCTGGCGAAAACTCCTGGCAAAGACTTTTTGCAATATCCAGACGCTTATTCCCATCCTTATTCTTTGCAGTAACATGCGCTTCACCAATCAACAATACAAATATGTAGAGGTTTTCTTTTGGGCCAATCTGTTCCAGGAGCCGCGTGTACAATGCTAAACGCCTATGTTCAGGTACATCCAACACAACACCCACAAAAACTCTGAGCACGCTTACAATCTTATTTCGGCTTTTCTCCGCGACCAATATTGGAATGATTGTTTCAATAATCTTGGAGATAATTTGAAAACTGTAAGCGTCATCATGCCTCAAGACCGAAGAACCCATAAATGTGAAAATAGTCATAATGTGTAACAACACTTGACTTGGAAGGAATGAAGCTACCTTTGCCAATAACAATAGAGCATGATGGTGAGTCTGTGGATTGGGTGAAGCTCTAATACACTGCACAACTAATTCTATGTTGAAAATATTTTGCGGAAGCTTTGTGGGATCAATTTTATCACAATAATGGAGAATACTCGACAGTACTAATTGCTTTGGATATTCCACACTCGCTTGTTCGTCGAAGTCCAAACATTTCTTCAATATTTCAAACAAGATGGGCATAAGCTGGTCAACATTTCTTATCTTCTTCTTGTCTTGAATGAACTCTAGCACTGTGGTACCCTTCTTCCATTCGCTCATCTCTAAAATATCGCTGGTTGGGACAAAGGAAATCCGACGGCGCATTTTTGTCTGCAACTTGGGTGAGACTACATCACGCATTTTCTGTAATAGACCCAATATAGCAACCGTATCCAGATCGATGTGCTTGAAAACTTTTGACGCAGCCGGTAATATTTCAGGTTTACTGGAGTACGTTGTCTGTTCAATTATTGCTTCAATAAGTTTCGCTTGAATACCAAGTGCGAAAGATGCAAACATATCCTTGTCGATTTTGTTTAAAAGCAAAATTGCTGGAGAAGCTTCGTCCAACGAACCTTGATCATCTTTTAAAATAGTGGTGAGGAAGTGCCATAGGATATTGTCTGAACTTGTGGATCTTGCCATTTCGTGCGTAAACTGCTGAATACAATCGGCAATTATTTTCAACCTTTGAGTACTTTTCTCACTAATTATTTCGATAGCATACTTTAAGATGCTTTCATATAAGTGCAAGTTATCACTTCGTCCACATGTAGCGATAATTCCTGATTTAATGTATATCGGTATATTCTGATTGAGAAGTGCGACAAGCTCGTTAAGAATCGGTAATAATTTTTGCTTCTTACACCCAATTGCATATGGTAATTGTTCTTCATCTTGTAGAATATCAGCCTTTCTTTCAAGGATTGTATCAATAATTTGTTTGTAACTTATAACTTTTCGACTTTTGCTTAAACATTGCAAGGCAATATTACGAACTTCCTTTTCGGTTGAATGTAGACACACTATTAAATATGGAACAATTAAACTCATGTTATCTTTCATTGCAATTGGTTTTGATGCCATAATGGAGTATACACTTTTTATAGATCGCAGCTTATTTCCCAGCGTCGCTTTGTCATGTTCACATGTAACGTAGTTTAGAAGAAATTCAATTTCTTTAGACGACGAAAAATAGTCAAGGAATACTTTCATACTTGCTGCGTAAATTGCTGCAACCTCCGGTACTTCATTAAATGCTCCTTCGATCAAGAAATTATACAAAACCAAAAATGCACTCGACAATTCGTTATCCTGCGTAAAGTCGTGAACATTTAATGCCTGCTTCGGGCATTTCTTGATGAGCTCATTAATGCAAGATAGATATCCCGATAAAGGCAGTTTGGTTGTTGCAAGCATGAAGTCAAAATAACTATTATTCCCTTCAGTGTTATTAACATTTGAACTTTTGAAATTATCTACCAGAATATGAATCATTCTCGGTGAGAATTCGGTTGATGTATGTCCACACAAAATGGCAAACGCACATTTGAAAGTCGCATCATCCCTATGCGAACTATTCTCAGCGGTTCGAATCAATATATTCTGGTCAAGTGTGATCTTCTGAAGATGTTTAAAAACTTTCTCCAAAAAAGGCGCTGAATTCTTAATGCTCTTCAAAACTCCACGCAGAGAACTGATTGGATTACACATGGGCACAAATCGATTTAACAAGTGTGTCGCACATGTAAACGCGTCATTGTTACAAGGCAACAGGTACGGAAACAAAGCAAGAAGAACTTCATAATCATTGTGAACATCAGCAACTTGTACCAGCTTCCCAATGATATTATAACTAAACTCCTCAAATTTATGTTTGTATAACAACTTGAGCAATATTTGTTTTAGTTCTGTCGTGCTCAATACATTCAGAAGGTTCTTGGTGGATAATTTTAACGCCTCTTCAATTACCTCTGGACTATCATCGTTTAATCGCTCAATTAGGACATTTCTTAGTAAGTCTTGCTGGCGGTCTTTTAATGAACCATAACTTTTTATCACACTCATTATGGCATTGCGTCTTATATCATGTTGGGGATGGTAAAGCTTTTCGAAGAGTACAACTTGATCTTGCAAGTCCACATTTAAAATTATATGTTGAAACACTTCCTTCTGTTGTTGAAATTGTTTGTCTGTCGAGTTTGCCATAATACGACTGACTTCCTTATCAAATGTTTCTGGATATTGCCTTTCCAAGCTTTCCACGAGCGATTTCAACCATAAATTTATTTCTTTTGAATATGAATTCTTCAGTTTATATGAATTGGTCATAGCCCTGTAAGAAGTTTATATAGAAAGATTCAATATGGAAGAAAAAACTTACTGAAAAACCTCATGAATGACGTCTTCATCTAATTTTAATGATTCAATAAGATTACTAACAAACTTCCTTCCTTTTTCGCCAGTTTCCTTATTTAGACCATTTTTCAATCCACTTGTTATCATTGGTAGTATGATTGTTTTAGTTATGCAACCAGAATCACCTAGTTCTACCAATAAATTTGGGAGCCATTTCTTCTCAGACATATTCGTTACTGCAGCAACTGGCATCTCAGTATAATTCGTCTGTGATTGATACATCACAATCATTACTAGCAAAGCTTCAGTGTTCAACATTGGAACATTCACTTCACTTAACTTTGTCATCAATATATTCAAAACTTTTTCACTCAAGTTGACTTTCACCAACAATTTAGATAGGATAATGTAAGTTGATGCACAAAAGTCAGGAATTTCACTCTTTAAGCCTTTGATAATTGAAGGCAGGATTTGAATGACATGTGTTTCATCTAATTCTTTTGAATTTTCCAGAGCACCAGTAAATGTGGCACAATAAAAATTGAACACAACTGTGAGATATGATGGCTTTTCAAGTTCTTTGATTGCCCCCAATACATAATCAGACAAGAGTTGCAGAAATCCAGGATTACTACCAGCATGATTGTATAAGACATTCTTTGAAAGATGGACTCCTGGCTTTTGCAAAGGTTTCAACCATAGCCACTTGTCATTATCTTTGATTTCAATGATTTGCAGTACTCTTACAAATATATTTGTATCATGGTATGGTAAAATCAACATGATTAAATCATCTTTGTTGTAATCATGGATATGATATCTATACACAAGCCATTCCAAGACTTTCTGTGCAGCATTCATTAAGAAGTATGGTGATAGTTGATAAAAAAAAGTCTTGAGTGTTTTATCCAAACTCTTGTTTGCATCAGATGATTGCACAGATCTTTCAAATTGTTTGCCAGTAGGATGGAATAAATTTGCCTCAAAAGTAATGAAAATTGGATTCTTTGATTTTAATTCTTCAAATCCATCACAACCAATTTGAAACAGAGTTTCCTTGGAAATACTAGCTGCTTCCTTAACATCAAATAAAATAGATGCTCGTTTTTTAACACTACGGCGTAATGGTTCTGTTTGTGGAACTGCAAGCCGTTGCAGTTGTTCTGCTAAAGATGTACTCATTTTGAAGTGAAACTAAAAATTATCAAAGTAATGATATAAGTGTACGGAACACGAATTTATAAAAAAAAGCCTTAGCTATAATCAATTTTATATATATATATATATATATTAAAGACTCTTGAACTGAATAAACTTACCAAACTTCGTTTCCAAACATTCACCACGCTCTTCGCCCTTCCTAGGCAACAACACACAGCTCACGTGCAGCTCATTAGGTTATGTATAGCACGGATAGCCTTAATGACACGCCAATACAATAGCCGCTACCTCACGGGAAGCGACACAAGTCACTCTCACGTCTGATGCCACTGCCACTTCACGGTTATTCCCGGAGCGAAAGCTCACAGCAATTAAACTTAGTCACGCACTATGACAACACGTTCAGCCCGCCAAATACAAGCCTGTTGTCTTAATTGCTGTTAACAAATTATTTAGTATTAATGCAACATTACGAGTGTGATCATTCAGCAACCACCAATAATCCCACAACCAGGAGAGCAAGAGCAGTTGGCAAACAAATAGCCGCCATCTCATGGGAAGCGACGCAACTGCAGCTACTCTCACAAAACATAATCACAAATGTGGATTAACTATATCAAATCAAGGGAAATAGAAACATTAAAAACTTTGTTTATAGATCAACGATACGAGCGATACAAGTTTAAAAAAATAATAAAATAAAACACTAGATAATACTGCGGAATTCTTGCAGGTAAAAGCAAAATAGATATCAGAAAGTACACTTCTTCTTTGTACATTTCTATTCTACGATAAAAACAAATTATAAACACCTTTGATTGGAATTAGGATACCAAATATTCAAACCTAGTTCAGATATAAATACAAAATTTATTTTTAAAATTACTTCTTCAATTTATTATGCAACTATTTAGCTTTGTGGATTGTAAGGAGTACGGAATTGAGATAATTGGTAATGGTGCAAAGAATCAGCTTCGTTTTGTAGGTGCCAAACGTACCAAATGGTAAAAAAAATGTTGCTGTTTAATGTTTGGTTCGTTTGGTTACTCTTGATTGTTTTGTCATTGAACAATTGTGGAAATAGTAAAATGGTCTGAAGTTTGGGTTGCCTATAGAAGATCAACGCCCTTGCCAAAACGCTAACCATCATTATAACACAATTTGCATTACTTCGGAAATATGAAATTGGAGTGGCCCGGTGAAAACACCTGGAGACTTGAATTTGCTTGAAGAATAGTGACGGCTTAGCCTAATCAAAGTTTCGACTTCCTATGATATACTACACACATAGAAATTGGTATGAACATATTAAAGACTATTAAAGTAATAGTTAAACATTCCAAATAGTTGTAGATTAATATAAAAGAAACTGGTAGAAACCACTGGATCTTATTAGTCTATTCCTACATATACCATATGAAGCAATATGGGTGTAACAGTATTGCAACAATTTCCCATTGTTGAGAATAGAACAGGTCCTTCAACAATTGATTTACTTTCTAAAAGAATCCTTGCACTTGGGGCTGTCCAACAGGGACAATTTCTGGTTGATTGTGAAGCATACATCTCAATACCCCAGTTAGGACAGCAGAGAAATGTTCATGTACTACACAATTCTGAATCTCCAGCAACAGTTTTTGCAATTTTAGATACTGGTGCCAAATCTATTTCATTGGTCACTGATGGTTTATTTGATCTTCTAATGATGAAGATGTCCAACTTTTACACATCAAAGAAGCAAAAGGCAGAGTCAAAAGGGCCCAGATTTGAAATGGGAGATTTCACTATAAAATTGGGCACAGTTACAATCAGTTCAAACTTCAAAGGCATATTGGTTGAAGTAGAATATAAAGCTTGTTCTGTACCAGGCCTGTGCTGGGAGCTTATAAAAGAGTTCATGCAAGGTTTTCTTGGTACAATTGTGCCAAATACTATGCCAACATACCTAGCCAATAGGATTCAGGAAACCTATGCCCCACTTGATACAATCCATCAATACTTGGAACACTTCACACATTATAAGAAATCAGTTGGAATGAGATCATAAACATGTAATGTAACCAAAAACAAGTAATCTAAGAAATCAAGTAAACGTAAATTTGGCAACACTGCAATATATCTTTTAATATAATCATGTTCACTAACATAACAAATAATAAAATACTAACCACCATTTCTTACCAACGCATCAATAAAGAAACTACTACGATGCAACTGTGCCACGAATATGATTTTGAGCCTTCGCCATGATTTTAAGAGCGCCATTTGTAATCAACTTGTCTGCAAGATCTTTACCAAGACGCTCGGACTGCTGAAATACGTCATCGACAAGTTGCTGATGGGAAACGAGACCACAAAAAGTATTACTCCCTGCGTCGCCAGCAATTTTATTCGACTCCGTTAACTTAGCGCCACCTTGGGTTATACTTTTTATGTAAGGGCATTGGTTTATATCTAGGCCATTTCCGTTTGCATCATTGACATCAATTGCGACATGAGGTTCCGTCTTCGTCAATTCAAGATAAGGACATTTGCCCATGAAGTCAGCGCCAACTGGAATAGTCACTGGGCAGTGTTCATGTGAATCATTACGTAGTAGATCCAGAGGAATATCTTCTGAAGACGTATGTGCTAGAGGCAATTTTTTGATGGAAGAAGCCGGCTTTTCTTCATTATTTGTTTCGTTCGTTGTCTTTTGCCGCTTTACAGTGGGAGTGGTTTTATCCATCTCTTTGATGACTGATTCATTACGTACAATCACTCCGTTTGGCACATTCTGCTTGATGCAAATATTATTACATTTGTCTTTATATGGACAAGCATTAAGTTCATTGCTCTTTGTTAAGTTCAACATGACCTCCAGCGATTCCAATACCTCTTCGCTGCCATCCAGTGACCAAACAGCGCCAGTCATGCTTAATGTGTGTTTAGTGCCTTCCACATGCACCACTTTGGAAGTTATCGCCACTGGAGCACTGCAACCACCACCAAGCGTCCTTAGGAACGTCCTTTCCGCAATTACTCTAATGCCAGTCTCATAATCATAGAGAGGACGCAGCAAACTAATTACAAAATTGTCATTTTCCCTACATTCTACGGCTAATGCACCTTGCCCGACAGCGTAGAGGAACTCATGGCATGGCAGTACCTTAGTGATTCGATCATCCCAACCCATACGTTGTAAACCTGCAGATGCAAGGATAATTGCAGAGAACTTCCCTAACTCATCTAGCTTCCTCAGACGAGTGTTAAGGTTGCCGCGGATGTCTTCAACTTTTAAATGGGGGTACTTCTTTGCGAGTTGTGCGGTTCTGCGTAAACTGGAAGTGCCAATGACGGAATCCTTGGGAAGTGTTGCGAGGGTAAAGTCTTGCAAGTCTTTCTGGAGTACCAGTGCATCTCTGGGATCTTCGCGTTTTAATACAGCGCCAATAGCCATTCCAGGTGGTAAAGTAGTTGGTAAGTCTTTAAGGGAATGGACAACAAAATCAACAGACCCATCAGCCAAGGCAGATTCCAATTCCTTCGTGAAGAGAGACTTTTCACCTATTTTTGGCAGTGGTATATCTAAGACTTTATCGCCTAGTGTACTCATTGTAACTGAAATGTAAAATATATTCTAAGAGCTAGAAAATAGATGCAATGATTATTTGAAGTTGGAATTGGGGTAAAACTTTCACCATTTATACCTCCAGCTTAACTACCTTGAAGAGACCAATCTTTAAAAATTACTATATTGAAAACTGAATGTATATGTAATGATGATCGCCATAAGTTACATTCAGCCACTTAAATTATCATTGAACATTTTAGCTATTGATAATTACCTATTTCAAATTGCTTATCAGGATATACCGCCCTTAATTGCGCGATTACGTGCCTAGTCTGAATTAAGGCAAGCTGAAAAAAAGCTTGTTTAATCATTTTTATCATATTAACCAAGCAGATTTAAGTTAAGTGATAAAATTCATCCACACTTAAGCATACCTCGCTTTTACGCGATCCGACGTGTATTTTCCTCTCTGCGTTGGCCATCGTTACAGAATGATACTTGCTGCACTATGTTTAATTCATTTAATTATATTTATTACGTTTCTTGGTATATGTTGTTGTTTGTGGGAAAGTTGCTTTATCACTGATACTGTGCACGTACTAGACTTGCGGCACCAACAAAACTCGTTACCACATCACACGCAGATTGCTTCGTCGTAGACGTCGTTGGTTTATTCGTGTACCTCCCAAAGCCATAGTCAACGAGAATGAAGTGAAACTTGAATAGACCATAGAACAGCAAGACGAAGGCCGCAGTAAACTATCTGTGGTTGCGTTGCGTGAAAAACCTGCAGGATGCGTGTGGCACGAAACAGTTTACAAACCCAGATTAGAGGGCGCTGTTATCGAATTAAACTGAGTGTGCATAAAGTAGTCTAATATAAACTGAGTATAAACGAAATTATAGTAAACCATAGTAAACAGTAGTAAACAATTGTTATTAGTTACTATTCGCATTGGTAATTTAAATTGCAATATGTGCATCGCAATAAACAAATGATATTCTGCGATGATTTTTCTATCTTGTAATTTATTGCAGCACTCATAAAAACAAATGACTGTACATATTTTGTACTCAGCATAAACAATATTCAACATATTTAATTATATTTAACGCGAAATTATTATTTGGTCAAGCGCACGTCGTTTTATGAGTAGATGAATTTCGTATTTAACGCACTTCTGAATTTGGCATCAAATGATCCTTGAGATCCAAAATGATGCATTGACCTAACCTCTAATTTTGATCAATTTGATTGAAACTTGCGTATTTAACCGTAAACATAAAAGGCGGAAAGCTCTATAAGTTTCCCCTTGAATTTACAACGAATGCTTTTCAAATTTAGTTAAAAAAGTATCGACACCAGGAGATAATATTTACCTTCAATATACACCTTTCTTATAAGCGTTGTGTTTGGCGTCGGCAGTATGTCTCTTCCAAATATAAACAGTAACATGATACAACAACCTCAGAATATTGTTATAAATCAAGTGCAACCAATATCACACACGATTATGACAAACATGCCCACGAATAATGGAATGCCTATGAATACAATGACAAATCAAGTGCAGCAAGTACATCATATGCAAATTGACTCACATCAAGATATGAAGAGTGGTATCATGATGGACACATCGCCAATGCCAGGAGTTAGTCTGGTGAATGTGCAAGCACCAGTGCAGCCCACTGTGCAGGCAGCAGTGCCTTCAAACCCAATGCAACAAAATAGTAGTCCAGTGAAGAGCATGCACATGAGTAGTTCAACAAATTCATCTACAAGCAATATTTCTAGCACATCTGAAAATTTACAAGTAAACACAATAAAACATGTTTTACAATGGCATAATAATGATAATGATGTTTTGCTTAGGTCTTATCAAAAACCAGAATGGCTGATCTCATAAGAGACATTGATCCAAACATTTACATGGAAGATGATGTAGAAGAGATCCTCCTTGGATATGTTGATGAGTTTGTGGATCGTGTTATAAATGGAGCCAGTTTGATTGCAAAACATCGACACGTTAAAAATATTGAAGTGAAAGATGTTCAAATGTTCATAAGTGTGTCTGAATTGCATATCTTAGCATTATATTTTGTCTTGTGTAGATATTTATTGCCTCTTTCTTTTCTTGCAGATCGTAACTACAACATGTGGGCGCCTGGTTTGGGAACAGATGAATTGCGGCCTTACAAACGAAGCCTCATGACGGAATCTCACAAACAGCGGATAGCCCTTATTCGGAAAGCAATAAAAAAATATTAATTTATAGTGGTGTAATTGGTAGTGGAAAAATAATCATGTTTAATTTGCCTCTGGGCCAATATTAATTACATGTAAATGTTTCCGTAATTATTTTTGTATGCAGTATAAAATGTTCATCTTAATATTTTGTAGTTAATTCTAATGAATTAAATTTGATTTCATCATTGCAAGTTTATGTATTTGCAATAATTACAAAAAATAACAGTGTTCAATGACACACTGAAACCAAATGTTTTAACAACAAGGTTGTCAAAGTATCAATGACGCTTCGTTAACAAAGTTAACGAAAGGCCAAGTTAATTTAAGCAGACTGCTGATTTCTTTGCTGGTACTTATGTTTCCAGTCGACTG
>JAODGC010046338.1:9633-32594 GCA_027574925.1 Ecitoglossa quadriceps | reverse complement strand
CAGGCCACTACATCTTTCACCATATTTGGTACTTGATTGTTAAGCGCCACCCCACCATTAGTATGAAAAAGTTTTGTAAAGTAGAGAAGATTTATAGTAGTAGAAAACTCATAATCAGCGACGACAAACTCATTGAAGTCGCTGTTGACGAGCGATTTTCTCAAACAATCGCGAGACAACAATTTAATTACCAGGTCATTTGTTATTACATTGTTATTTTTCGCCTATTACGATCATTGTTGTATACTATCATGTCCCGTTCCAAGCGTTCCTCTAACTATAATTACTGCAGTTGCTACTACCCGTTTGACTTTTCATCTCCTTTTCCGACACTTTCAGAGTGATGTTGCTTCGCCTGAAGCAGCCTGGCTGCAATATTCTGACCTACCTATGGAACCGGAGTATCCGATCTGAGTCCAAAGCCGACTACGCTGTCATTTCATTTTAAAACAGCGGTCGCGTAAGGCTTGTCCTATGAGCAGCGCGCTCAACCGCCAAGATAAATAAAACAAGGCAAACAAAAAGCTCCCTGTTCTCTAATATATAAAGTAGTTATTCTGCAAGCTATTTTTTAGTTAATAGACCTGGTAATTATTAAAGTGTAAACTAACTTTACTTCTCCCTGCACTCGATATTTCTACGCTTACAACTTCTCTTCCCTGTATTCTCTAATTCCCTCCTCGCCATACGCCTTCCTAACCTCTTTCACCACTCTCTGCCTCTACCGCGTCCGTACACTCCTTCTCTCCGCCTTTGACAGCCTCGGACTCTCTCTTGTTCTTGCTAGTCTCACCATTCCGCACGTCCTCTCTTTATTATTAGTCCAACTACAACCTAAACATAATATATAAAAGTGACTACAAAAATATAATTAAAGTGGAGAACGAGTACGGTGACGATTATCTATACTGAGGTGGGAAAACCGTGTTCTTCACCATAAATTTAATTTTAATGAAAACATCATTTATCTGATGTGATTTACTTTGCCTCCATATCTCAAATCAGCATGACATCATGTACATCTATTATTTGCAAGCCTTACAAAAGTTAAGAGTTTTTCAAAATTTTCAGTTTCCGTTCATATATATAGCATATCTCTGAATTGTTCCTATTTGGTTCTTCAGCGAAAGTGCCCTGGCAATTGAACCTGGCGACAAATGTAAATATGCGACATAATTGCATTAAACATTATTCAAAGTTTTCACCCTTAAGAAGAAATCGGCAAAAAACACCAACATCATAATAGATCGTTCACAATTTAGTATTTATTCCGATACTTAAATGGATGCTAAGGGTAGTGTGTGTAGCCCAATTCTAATCATATGTACGCTTATTTATCTATATTAATTTATATGTATTAATTAATCACTAGTTATTTAATTTTAGTAATGATAATTCACATGGCATTAAATATATAAAACAAAATACGAACGCGGGCACTTTTACCGGTAAAAGATACAATTAGATAAAAAGATACGTAGATGCTATTTAATTTTATTCAAACACAAGTTTAAGCTTCATTTATCATACAGTAGCTTAGCTATACGCTCTTGCAGATCATTTCGCGCATTTCTGGCCGTTTTGACGACTTTCTACAGTGGATATTAAGTTATCAATTTCCTCAATGCTAAATATTTTCTTCCTTTTCTGCCCCTTAGTCAGTACAGCAGTTTTGTCCTGCAAAATGTTACATTCTATAAAACAAACTTCTTGTATAAAAAGGATCTAATGCGTACCCAAAATTGTATATACTCAGGGGATATGGTTTCGAGATAGATCAGTCGATCTTCCAATCGTTTTAAACGAATGTATATGTTCTTTGGAACCGCGGTCTCCAAAGAGAGCTGGCATTCAAGGTTAGCACATCGTTCATGGATGCCATTGAGTGGAATATGCTTTCGCAGATATTCACATCCATATTGGTCCTGATAACTACATTTATTATAAACTCTATTAACTAAAACATAATATATTTGCAAATTATTAATTTTTATAGCATTTTAATAAAATAAATAAAGCAATACCAAGCTACACCTTGCAAATGCCCTTTTGAATCCTTGCGTCTTGTTAAGACTGAATCAATACGAGCACATGAAGCATCAATCTCAAGATTTGGGTCCCGTCTACAAAAATCCCGCACATTAGCTTCATTTATTTCATTCCTCTTCAGGTCTATAAATCGTTCAATACGTTTGTCCATTTCCTCATTTGTTGCCTTGATTTGTATTAAATGTTGAGGGATTAAATGTGCCTGCACTTCCTGTGCAGTTATTTGTGTAAATTTTGTTTGTAAGGGAGGTAGGGATTCTGAAACAATATGATAGATATTTAATGACCGGATTCTACAACACCAAATAAAATATTTATTTTTTAACTCAACACCAATAATGAATATTGACTTATTTACTTGACCAAAAACATTCTTTATTTTCCTTCCACACACCTGTTGTATCCTGAATTTTATTATATATCTCTTTCTTCCAAATTGGTACACTTTTCTTAACATTATCAATGCAAAACTCAGTTGCCCTAATAGCATCAACTCGATGTGGAGATGATATTGCTATAACAATACTTGCTTCTTTAACAGGCACAGTACCCAACCTATAACATAAAATGTTAATAACTTTCAATGCAGCAACAGACTGTTTAGTAATATTGCCTGTGGTAAATTGCAATAGTTTCTACATCAATCCATTTTTGTCTTATCTCCTCACAAATGGTCTTCATTGCTTTTAATCCCATTGTCTCATATGCTTCATATTCAAGTTTGACAACTTCTCTATTATCAAAATTGTCTCTGGTTGTTCCAATGAAAGTTGAAATTGCACCACACTTGGGAGACAAAACTAAATCAGTAATAGTTTCAACGGAAAGCTTATCTTCAGTGAATTTCAGAATATCAAGTTTTGTGTTCTCCGACATTGTGATGTGATACTAACAAAGCAACAATTTTAGTTTTCCTTGAGTGAGTGTATCCAGGCAGTAGCAAAGTTGCACTAATTAGCACGTTATGGTCAACAACTGGACGTCAGCTACATAAATATTTGTATGCACTTGTATTGTTTCCTACACATCACATGACAATACGAATATCATACCACATCATACCTTTACGATATACGACGAATGTACATAACCTACAAGAAGCAATAGTGCGTATTAGCGCTAGTAGTGTTGCATGCGGATGATGTATTAAGTTTTCCGGACGCTTCTACTTTGAACAAGGTGTGCGAATTCTCAAAAGTATTCCAATTTAAATTCTAGCCTCGTATAAGTGAACTAGCAGATTTTAAAAATAGTTTTCACAGTCCATCGATTGTATCACAGAAAATGAAGCAGAGGTGCAAAATAGATAAACCGACACAATCCTTTCTAATTTTTTAAGGCGCCCTTCATCCGTTTTTTTTAAATATATATGTAAACTTATTCACATTCATTGAGTATGATTGTTGGTCCCAACATTCAATTTGCTAATGGACAATGGTCATAATGGACTCAAAAGAGTTTTTTTTCCCACTTTCTTTGCAGAAGATGCACGAAGATGCAGTGACAGATATGCAATGCGCAAAAGTTTCCCGCGCAGACGTTCAGTCTATCTTTGTCGTGATTGTACCTCGATATTTTCTTTTCTTTGTGGTAAGCGAGAAATTCTTTGATAAGCGCCAAACTCTAACCTAAGTGACAAATCCGTCCCATAAGGGTTTGCGCAGCCCGGGGAGAGTATTTCACTTCTAATGCCTCTGCACATGCAAATGTCACTGGTATAGTACACTTTTCTAAGTGTACCTATCAATGTTATATTTGACAACATAGTAGTTCATTAGAAAAGAATCAATGATTCAGGATTGTTTTGTTAGAAGCCAGCAAGTTTTTACCTTTCATTCTTATATACTTTAGTAATCTTCATTGATCAAATCAATCATTCTACACACATCCGAGTATTTTTTATATACAAATTCGATAAAAAGTCATAAAACATCAACACTCTATTATGAAGTAAACTAAATAATCAAATCAACGTAATAATCTTCATTTATTGAACCTCAACATGTTAAACCTGTGATCAACACAATTTAGGTTAGGTGCTATCCTCCACTTAATGGTGGAATTACTGCAATTTTATCTCCAACTTTTAATTCAATATGAGCATCGTTTTCTACATAATCTTCATTAATAGCAATAATAATGATGTCCTTAATTAATTCCAAATTAAACTTCGACACAATTTCTTTACTGAGCTGTGTGTAGGTAATTGACGATGGCACACAAATTATTGAAGCCTTCTGTCCAGCTAGTTCCCGTGCTTGAGCAAAGAACAACACTTCCACCTCTGCACTCATGGTAAAAGGAAGGTAGTTGAAACGTACCACTGAGAACAGTATTTCAAAACAATGCAAATCCTTCCACTCAGAGAGCCCGATATTGAGGAAAAAAGAGGATACCACGTGAAGTATCTCGGAAAATTACCCCCTCCAGACAACTCTCCATCTGTCCGTATGGCATAAGCACTAAATATTGAAGGACGTGAAAGTCCTTTCATATTTGTTTATTTAAATACGGAACTAAGTGCTTCGTTGATCTTGGCTACGAAGTGTTTACTTTGACACTTACTATGTGATGTTTGGGGTTTTATATTTCCGTTCATTTTTCAAAATACATGAAAATATATGCATATACAATTCTTCTTCTTTAAGAATAATCGAACTGAAAATGTAAATAATCACTATTAATAAATAGATAATAAAAAATTAATACCTGATAAATTTCTTCTGATTGAAAAATGATGGTTTAGCAGCATATGTTCCTTACACCAAATAGGATATTCTATAGATATGTCCAAGGGGTAATTCAGTATAATCAAATTTTTTATAGATAAGAATAGACGGCGCAAATCCCGTTGATAAGGGTAAAAATATCTTCTTAAAATACCATTTATTTGCCCGGAAATCTATCAAAATCAGCTCACCCTGTTTTCTGTTTCACTTCGTGTTTAATAGTATAAATAAACGAATTTGAAGTAACTAATAACGTGTTCTCGGACTTTACGATCTGCTACGACCTCTTTGTTTAAGATATGTCGCTTTTCATAAACAGTGCGAGAAGCCTTTTCGCAGCGTTTGAACAGGTGGCGGCACTAACCAAAGTTTTTTGTAGGCTATTCTTAAACAACGCAAATCGACGCTAATAAAGGCTTTGTTGCTGGGCTTAGTTACTGCTTGCTTGGGTACTTCTTCTACCGTAGTTTCGAAAGTTTCATCGAGAATCTCATATAGATTTTAATTTAATTGTGACTTTAATTAATCAAAAATGGCCAACGGGCCTATTGCCGAACGTAATAGAGGTGAGTGGCATGTATTTAATTGGAAAACGATTTTTTGATATTCTGAATATTAATTTATTGAATAGATGCTACAATTTATGTGGGAGGATTAGATGACAACGTGACTGAAGCTTTAATGTGGGAACTATTTGTTCAAGCAGGGCCTTTGGTTAATGTGCATATGCCAAAAGATCGTGTAACCATGATGCACCAAGGGTATGGTTTTGTTGAATTTATGGGGGAAGAAGATGCTGATTATGCAATTAAAATAATGAATATGATAAAACTATATGGAAAACCTATACGTGTCAACAAAGCTTCAGCACATCAGAAGAATTTAGATGTTGGTGCAAACATATTTATAGGAAATTTGGATCCTGAGGTTGATGAAAAGCTGCTGTATGATACATTCTCAGCTTTTGGTGTAATTTTGCAAACACCAAAAATAATGAGAGACCCAGAAACTGGTAACTCAAAAGGTTTTGCATTCATAAATTTTGCAAGTTTTGAAGCATCTGATGCTTCAATTGAAGCAATGAATGGGCAGTACTTATGTAATCGACCAATAAGTGTATCATATGCATTTAAGAAGGATGCAAAGGGGGAAAGGCATGGATCAGCAGCTGAGCGTTTACTCGCTGCTCAAAATCCGCTCTCACAGGCAGATCGACCTCATCAGTTGTTTGCTGATGCACCGCCAATGGGAATGATGCCTCCTGGTATGTTGGCTCCGCCACCGCCACCAGTTATGATGGCGGGCATAATGCCCCCACCACCACCCACGCCGGCAAATATCCAGCCGCCGCCACCACCACCCGTTCCGCCTCCGTCAGCTTTTCCGACGGGAATACCGCCGCCGCCGTTACCTCCAGTGCAACCGCCTTTGCCCCCAGGAGCTCCACCAACTGGCGCACCGCCCCGTCCACCTCTTCCACCTATGCCTCCCAGTTCAGCGGCAGCACAACCACCGCCACCAAGGATGATGCCTTCATGGCAAGGAAGTACAGGTGGATTTCCTCCACCGGGTCCCCCGCCTCCGCCTTCTGGAGCGCCACCATTTCCAAGTTCCTTTCCGCCGCCGCCGCCTCCCAGCGCCAGACCTCCTCCTCCTCCGCAAAACTGGCGCCCACCGCCACCGTCATCATTTCCACCCCGAGGCCCTCCGCCACCACCTCCTAATTTTGAAGACGGAAATTGGCAATAAATAATACTATCTTTGCTTAAGGATTATGTCACCAATATCTTTTTATTAAACGAGTAAAAACCTATGCTATTAGTTTTAATAAATACCTAAGGTCTTATGTGTCTACTCAAAAATAAACTCTACAGAGTCGCCTTCAATTCGACCCTCCCATCGCAGATCGTTGTCACTCAGTTCTAGGTCATCGATTCGCTCGCTAGGTCCCTGTGATACAATGTAGCTGCTATTTTCAGGTGTTACAGGTAATTCTGGTAAATAGAATGTAAGTGACGAGTCTAGTTTGTTGGGAGACTGGCCCAGTCTATTCATTCCCTCTATGGCGCGTTGATTGTGTGGGTCCAAACGTAAGGCAGCATTGTAATGTGTGAAAGCATCTTCTTCTTTTTGCAATCTGGTGAGATTCTCAGCAAGAAGCTGATGCATCTTAGACGATGGGTGTTTTTCTACATGTTTTTGTAGAATTTGACACGCTTCTTCATACTTTTGGTCTTGATCAAGATATTCAACAAATAAACACACAGCAGGCGAATAAGATGGATCATCGGTAATTGCTTTCTCCAATAGACCACGAACTTTCCCATTAGATGAAGCATCTTTCATTATTACTGATGCATAAAGCTGCAAAAATATAACATTGTATTAATTGAAACAATTGTGCTGCAAACATATGCAAAAAAACTTAAAAAATTAAGAGAAAATATTAATTAGATAAATTCTTGGTACATGTAACATGGTTGTTTTTGTTGCACCTAGTTTTTCCTGCATCATGGTGCCCAGATATTAAAATGTAGATGTAATATTTTTTAAAAATATTACACGTCCACAAGTTGTCAAGGTATTATTATTTGTATCATATTACACATACTCACAGTTAAAGCCTGAGGTGAATTATTTAATAATTTGCAAGCATTAGCGGCAATTGTCAATCCTTCTCTATATCTTAATAGAACAAAATTTGCCTCAACCAATCCATTATGCGCTTCAAAACGCTGTGGAGAATGATGAATCGCGTCTTTAAAATGTAGCAGTGCCTCAACATGCTTTAGAAGTGCCATGAATGTATGTGCCTTTAATAACAATGCTTCAACATTACATTTCTGCATCAGACAGGCTTGGTGGCCAAAATAAGCTGCTTTTTCATATTTCTTGTTTGTATACATGTACCATCCCATAGCAACCCAATGCTCACATGACCACCGAGAAGTATCAATCTCAATTGTTGCTAATCTTTCCAAATCCCTCAATTCTTCTTTATCACCATACCGTGCTAATAATGTGGCAAACAAATCTCGGCCAGTGATGAAGTTGTGGTCCAACTGTACAACCCTTTGTAGAGTTTTTAAAGCCATTTTTTCATTACATAGATATACATAACAATAAGCTACTGTTACTAATAAATTGATATTGTCCCTAAGAGCATCTATGCTCTTAAATGTTGTGATTGCACTTGTGTATTCCTTAGAATGCATTTGCGCCTGTCCACGTAACCAAATATTGAT
Source organism: Ecitoglossa quadriceps (assembly GCA_027574925.1). NCBI lineage: Eukaryota > Metazoa > Arthropoda > Insecta > Coleoptera > Staphylinidae > Ecitoglossa > Ecitoglossa quadriceps. The sequence goes on along the minus strand of JAODGC010046338.1, from coordinate 24,571 downwards.
CCAGCTATGATCAGAAGTTGCTTCAATCATCAATGAATTAACTTCAATACCTTTTATTCCAAGCTTAAGTAACTTTTCTGCTGCTAATAATGCACAACTTGATTCACGTAAAACTTCCTTATAACATGTTGCAGCTGACCTTTCCAATCCAGCTTCCATATATAAATCTCCTAAAGCCATATTTACTTTAGGTATTCGCGTTCTTCCTGGAACTGTTTGTAATATCTCAATTGCCTTTTGTGTCTGTTTCATGTTAATTCGACACAAATACATTTTATACTTGATATTAATTTCAATTTCCTTCATCAGTTCCCTTTGGCTCAAATGTGTATTACTATTTGAATTACTGTTTTGTGAATTTTGGTTCTGCTGATTTTCAGAAGCTGCATTGCTCTTAGTTGATTTGTTCTTTGCTATATATTTGCGAATTTGCAGTGCTTTGTTATATGCATTATCTGCTTGCATGTACTGTTGAGTATGATACAAGGAATCAGCATACAATATATGAATTTCATATTTGCATTGTGGTGCTATATCCTGTTTGTGCTCAGAAAGGGACAAAGTTAATTCAGCCTATAATAAAACATAGTATAATAAAAGCTTAAAATGTATGAATTTAATGATAATTAGACTTACCAGATGAATTACATTGCTGTACAATTCTTGATCATACAGAATCTGCAGCTGTTTCAATGCATTCATACTTAATGTTTTGCAGTATAACTAGTAATTTTTACAAATTACAATCACCTGGATTTAATCATACGTACTTAATGCAGGTAGTGCCTGTTACTTAAAACCATAAAAAAAAATTGAGCAAGATTAACAGGTAAAATTTAGAATATTATATTTGAGAGAAAATAGACCAATATACACTGTTTACACTCGCTCATTTCACACATGGATCATACGCGCGATCAAATTGAGATCTGAATAATAACTAGTTAAACCCATCGTCACAAACGTCACTAGTAGTGACAAGCCATCTGCAGTTCCAGAATAATTAAAATTATTATTTTACAAATTTATAACAACTATTAACAACACATTACGTTTTAAAACTATTATCTATATAATCCAAATTATTTTTAAAATTCAATAATATTAATCCGTGTCAAATCATTATCAGTTTTTCTTTTATATCTTTTAAAATTGTGCTTGTTTTGCTTGCTTGGAGTTGGTGAACTCGAGACTATTCTGCGGACGCTGCGGACTTTTGTAAATTTCATTTCGAAGAAAAATGGCACCCAAGGATGATCTTTTGGCAAGAATATATCTTTACTTAATGAAATAAATTTGAAAATAAAAAATGGGCTGGTCATGTTTTTCCTATTCTATTTTTAAAATATTGAGTCACAAATTATTTAAACTACTACTAAATAAATACTACTTATTTGTATAAATGAATGATGTGATTCAAACTTAAGTTTTGTGAAAAACCAAATTGAATTAAGTACAGTGAACGATAAGTACCTTATGCATCCTTACATGCATTGCATTGAGATAAGTTTACTTTGGCACTTATTAAATATTATAATATAATATAACGTTATAATAACGTATGCTGTATGTTCTTCAGTTTTCGGCGACAAGGTTTCATTGAGATTTGTTGAAATAATTCGCGAAAAATGATCATAACATCTATGAACTTCTAAGTCAAATTGATGATGGCAATGTAAAAGGAAGAAACTGAAGAAGACAACATGCCGAAAACGTTCTTATAACTTCAAATATTTAGTAAGTGTCAAAGTAAACTCATCTGGATACAATGAATATCAGACACTTCGTAATTAACATCAACCAAACCCTTTGCTTATATTTAAGTAAATTGCTTCCTTCTTGGTACACCTAGTACAACGTCAGCACACACCACGCACACAACACACCCTGCCATAGAAAATACGCTGCACACTACGCACACTCACGCAGCGATCACAAGTATAACAAGTTTTAGGTGGTGGCGGTCGTTTTTGTTGACGAAGGTGACGGTTGCATTCTCGTTTATTGTGTACTTCAGCCCGTTTAACTAATTATTTCCCATGTAGGGTTTTGATCAGTATCATTGTGCATTTATTTACTAGAGAGTTACTTTTCATCCCTCAGAATTGTTTGTCGTGTAATCGGTAGCTATGTTTAGCTAGTACGGTGAAGAAGCTCCACCGGGGGCGGCAGACAATGCGCGCGATAGGGACCTAGTGAGCCGCGTCAGCAAAAATGTCGGCGGGTGCTACTCTAGGTAACGGCGGCGTCGGAGCAGGCAGTAGGCTAAAGACGTCGCCTAAATCTCCTAGCACTATTAAACATCATGGGCCTATGAAAGCCACTTTACCTATGGCATCATTATTGAAGCAATCCAGCCCACTGCATTCATCAGTAAGTCCTACTTTCTGTGCACTTGGATGGAAACCAAATGAAGTGCATTCTGGTTTAAGGAGTCCTGGTTCTACAATAAATAAAGGTACAAATTGTAATAAGCTGAATAACAGCATAAATTTTACTAATTTGTATCAATTTGTAGGGAAAATTAGATCAAAGACTGGACCCCTAAATTGTATACGAAGATCTGCTTCACTGGATGCAATATATTTGCAGGGTCAGTGGCCACGAGAAAATCTCTATGTTCCCCAATTGCTGCAAGTAGATAAAGCTACACAAACAGAAGAGTGTGAATGGATTGAGTGCAAAAAGTTACTTTTAATGGGTAACTCAAATGAAGATGTCTTAAATCCTAATATTAACCAAAATACAAATGGAAGTGGTAATGCCAATGTGAAGTTAGAGAAGTACATTAAGCACAAGATTCATAAGATACAGGTCAGTGGACAACAACATGGCATTAGTGGAAACCGCGCACAAACATCGCCGACTGCTGGGTTTGCACCTGTTGTTGGGGATCACACATTAAACACTAGCTCCCAGACAAACACATGTAAGTTACATACTAAAACATGATAAAATACAACATTGGCCGCAGTTTACGCAAGTAACATCAATTAATATGCATTTCTTGAAATACAATTTTCAGCATGTTTGGTAGTGATACCTAGGGCGCACCCAGTAAATATTCCTATCAAGCCCTTAAGTAAACCAACAATGCGCAACTCTGTTGAGGGGCTAAATCAAGAAATAGAGAGATTGGTGCTGAAATCTGATGGATTAACTTGTTCCAGATCAGATAGAAATGATGAATTTGACAAAGTATTTTTTTTATTGCGGATGAAAATTGTTTCATTATATAATATGCATTATCTTTCAGGGAACTCCTGAAGGTCACAGAGCACCATTTCCGGATCTGTATAGAAATACTAGATCAGTAAACACACAAACCCCGTCTGCTAATGATCTCAGAAGAAGTTGTCATTCATCAAGTAAGGATATATAAATATAGTTTATGTACATGCAACTTTCAAATAATTTGAGCTCATGATGTTTAATCAAGCTCCACTGCATCACATTTTTATACTTTCTAACACAAAACATGCACGCGTAGATTTACAACAATTGAAGTAAAACTATATTTATAGGTGGGTCACGTGGTTCAAGTCCAGACCAAGAGTTTTCTGCTAAGTTAGGTACCTCGCCACGTATATTTCTCGCACGGGGACCCCCTGATGGTTGCGAAAGAGTTAACATGCGTACTGAAAGTTCCATGACCCTCTTACCGCCAGCAGAATCCCATGTATTGCTGCCACAGCCCAGCACCAGTTTTCGATTGCAACCCAGCCAAGGATCAGCGTTCCAATTGTTACAACCAGCAGCAATTACGCCTGTAGATCACCAGGAGTTAATCTAGTGGTATAACAAAAGTTTGTAGGCTGTCATGCTGTCGATTTTCTTGAATCGGTTTCTTCAGTTTTAAGAACAAATCCCCTCGTTTTCAGAAAAGGACAACAGTGAATACTGAACCATTTTCAAAATCCTTGGAAATTGAAACAAGTTAATAATGCTACTACTTGTAGCAACGGTTCAACCTTTACTACTTTAAGATTGAGCTTGACAAACTTGTTAAAAAAATTGTTGGTTGAATATTTCAAAATTTAGATTTCAGATTGTTTATATGTACATTATAGAAATGAAGGCATATTAAGATAAAGCTGAAGAACTGTTCAATGGATTTAGGGTATCTTCGAGGTTTAAATAAGATGGGAAAAGAAGTAAGATTCCAAATTGGGGACTGATTTATTATAATTAATGTGAGGATAAATTTATTAGCGGTCAATTAGAGTCTGTCGTCCTGGCGAAGACAAAAATTACACGACCCGAAATACGAGAAAATCCGACGGAAGGAACAATGTGTAAATTTAAATGTAATCATTACACAATTATTTTTGTATGAAAAGCGGAGTAGTATGGGTGACGATTAAAAACTTCAAATAAAGCAGATGAAATTAGATAAATGTAGGAACATTCATTAAAATACAACAAAAACAGTGTAGAAAAATATGGACAACTTACATATCCGATACTTTCTAAAAAGAAATTTGGCAGTACGTGTCGCATGGAATAATTGTCGAATTAATTTTGATTCAAAGCAACATATCCACAGGAAGCCATAACCTGACAAAGCATACAAACAGGAATGTAGCACAACATAAGGCAATTATAATACAAAAATAAAGTCTTTCTTTTTTTTATTTTTAAATTTATATGTAAAGGACACAGTTACTCTAGAATCGTAGCTTCTGGAAGAACCACTTGTTCTTGCCAGACTTGTACCTTTCCTCTAGTTTTACGCGAGTCTGAAAACGAACCTTTTTTCTTTTAATGGGATCCTTTAAATCCTTAGGCAGAATCTTCATTTCAGATGCCAAATCAACAGTGTAACGGGTTGGCATCAAGTGATTGTAATTCAAAACCTACAATACAAATACCAATTTATTAGAATATTCCATAAGAGTTATGTTATTTCATGCCAATTTAACAGTTCAGTTGGTAGTGCATGTAAATGAATAATCACTAAATCATTAAGTGGTGTTTTTTGTCATCATATACAAATTAAATCTAGACACCAATTTCACTGTAGGCAAACATACCTTGATGAAGGGCTTAATCTTGGACCTCTTGTGGATCTTGACTTTTCCCATACGTTTATATACTTTTCGCGGATAACGGTCAATGCCAGTAACCAGTGCATGTCCATACTGCTTATCGGTCGTGCCGTTGTCGTAATTGGTCATAACGATGGCCTTGCGACCAGCGTACCGGCCACTCAGGACCAGCACGACTTTACCAGCTTTCATAATCTTACCCATTTTACTGTAAAAGGGAGAACGGCATGCGAATTAAACCACAAATATTTGTTTTTCAGGTCATAACCTAACACAGCACTGTTTCGCAAAAGTGTTTTCTTTGCATAAAATTGATGTGCACTTTTAGCAAGACCTATGCAAAAATACATTTTGCACGTCGTACTATAATAACGATGCTTCTAGTTTTCAGTTAAATTATGAAGCACAACCGCGAGATTACGGAAATAAATAGAGATTTTTGGACGTTGACGAAGAAAATGGTACTTACGCCTTGTGTTATGACGGCAGAAAAGACCCAGCGGCATTGCTGCCAACCCCACCATCAAAAACATCTGGCAGCACTAGAGGCAGTCGTGGTGGGCTTTGAACTAATTTCGCGGAAGAACACGACTATATACGAATAGATTTAAATGTACAAACCTGCAAACATTTTGGCCTGCGTTAGATTGCACCCTTGCACAGCTTGCATTCGTTATTATAATTACATTTAATTTAAACATAATATATAGTATATATAATGCACTTCTACATGTGATGCAAACAAACTAATAAACTGATTATAAATTATCGTCATGTCAAAAATAAATTTTTGAAAAATATGGTTGTTGATATATGGGTTAGTTCCTTTTATTTTAATTTGTTTAGTGTGGCTCCCCGTGGCTCCCTACGACATACAAAGCACGCAAAGCACCTTACTAAGTGCGCTTAGAAACTATTGCTTCAAGGTTGAAGGCTCGACACACTTTCGCAGATACGAGGCAATATTTGTTACATTTGAGACTATTGTGGGCACGGTGCATAATGCCACAAAACACAACCGAGACTTAATATAGGTGCAAAAAACAACGTTCGGAAAGCCCGCAGTGCATTTTTTTTTTGCTTAATTTGGAGAGCAGCAATCATGTTCCAAATATTATATTTGAATGTCAGAATAAACAATTTGTGCGACAATCACTTTGAATCAAAGACATTCAGGTGTCAAAATCGTGAATTATTAAAAAATTAAAGTGTGAGGAATTCCAAGGTAATTATAATTTAATGGTGTTTATTTAATAGAACATCAAATTTTAATAATTCCATTAATACAGGTCTTTAGGTTTATTAGTTGATATTAATTATGAATAGATATAACGGAAATCATTGGTATTAATTCTATCAACGCTATCAAATTATGTTGACATCAAGCGCTCAGCTTACACATTGTACTCTCGGTTGCATACAATAAGAAACACAAAATAATGAGCAATCAACGTCAACGAAGTTGTATTAGCAAAATAGTTGAAGTACACTTTTAAATTTATTATCATCGTAATAGTTAGGTAAATAAAAGCGAATGTTGTTTTTATCAGGTTATCGGTGATATTTGAATATTTAAAATATATTCCAAATAAATAATTCCTCACAAATACGTTTACATATTCCTCCATTGTCTATATCATATGTACCAGATGCTTTTAATAATTTAGTTCAGTTTAACACTTTTTATTAAAATCATATGTGGTACTTGATTGTGGTTCAGCAAATGCCATTGGTACTTTATTATCTCGTATATCAAACAGGCAGCAATCTTTTATCTTATCATTTAACGTTCAAATAAAACTTAGGTAAAACCATTGTGCTATCATTTTATCGCCGCTTGCTTTACGTATGCGCTCAGTGTATCACAACTCCACGCGAATGTTAATTACATATAATTATTAATTCCTCAGCGTTCACTTGTTACCAATATAAATGGGTTTTATTCATTTTATCGCAATGATAAATCAATTTTTGTTGTAGTCTGTTAGCTAGTAAGATGGCCGCAGTATGGAAAACGCTTATGCGTCGCAAAATAATCCAACAACCAGAAGATACCAGCCTGGCTCGAGTACTAGGTACATGGGATTTGACGTTTTTGGGTGTAGGTGCTACTCTTGGAATTGGGCTGTACGTACTGGTTGGCAAAGTTGCGCGTGAAAATGCTGGACCATCAATTGTAATATCTTTTCTTATTGCTGCTATTGCATCTGCATTTGCTGGTAAGGATTAAGCTACATATTTATAAACAATCCAAGCACGTCCAACACTTTTACGAGTATGGTATTAATTTGTTCTTTGTTTTAGCATTATGTTATGCGGAATTTGGAGCTAGGGTACCACGTGCAGGATCTGCATATGTTTATAGCTATGTCTGCATTGGGGAAATTGTGGCATTCATAATTGGTTGGAATTTGATTCTGGAATATGTGATTGGCTCAGCGTCTGTGGCACATGGCATTAGTTTATACATCGATTCTATTACAAATGAGACACTAAAACGGCATTTCTCAAAAATCGCTCCAATAGATGTCAGTTTTTTAGCAGCGTACTTTGATTTCTTTGCGTTTGGTACATCAATCCTACTCTCCGGTGAGATTTAATTTTGTTCTTCTTTTAACATTTATCTAGAATTTGATTTTTTTGATAGTAGTGTTCTTATGCCCTTCTACTAATTTATAGTTTAGTTAGTTAATAAACTCTGCAAACCGAGTTCTGTCAAATTTCGAGTATTCAAACTAGACAATTAAAAGAAATACTCGTTCATATTGGTATATATCAAACAACAGTGTATTAAGCAAACTTTATATTTGGGAAAATATATAGCACACATTTCTTTTAATTACGTATGAATATTTCAGTTGGATTGGCTTTAGGAGTGAGAGAAAGCTCATTATTAAACAATATAATCACCACGCTCAACTTAGCTGTGGTATTATTTGTATTTATTGCTGGGGGGATGCACGCACAAATTGAAAACTGGAATCTACCTGCAGGTGATGTACGTACTGTAGGTAGAGGAGGTTTCTTCCCTTTTGGGTTCACTGGCGTAGTCAAAGGAGCCGCTACCTGTTTTTATGGTTTTATTGGCTTTGATTGCATTGCTACCACCGGAGAGGAAGCCAGAAATCCACAAAGATCAATTCCTATTGCTATTTTAGTCTCATTAAGCATTTCTTTTATTGCTTACTGCGGGACATCAGCTGTAGTTACATTGATGGTGCCGTATTATGAACAGGTTTCTAATATGTTTAATTTATGTTAACAATATTACTGACTATGTACTTTTTAGAATATTGACTCGCCTTTACCTTTTGCTTTTAACTATTACGATATGCAACTATCCAAGTGGATCGTAACAATTGGGGGTCTGCTTGCTTTATCAGCTAGCCTTTTTGGGGCTATGTTTCCATTGCCACGTATAATTTATGCCATGGCAAATGATGGACTGATTTTTCGATTTCTTGGAATTGTCAATAGTCGCTTTGCTACTCCAATGATTGGTACTTTGATTGCTGGACTTTTGACTGGAATTCTTGGTGGTCTTTTTGAGCAAAGTCACCTGATTAATATGATGTCCATTGGAACACTTCTTGCATACACTATAGTAGCTGCCTGTGTACTAATTTTGAGGTATTCGGTCAATGTGGGAAGGGTAAATATCAATTCCAATTATCGTGATGATGCGACTGAAGGATTACGAGGTGATGATGGGTGGTTTCGCATGATGATGAATTCAAGTGGCGCGAAGCGGCCTTCAGAAAAAAGTGAATTTCTTGTGATTTTGCAAGTTGGTCTATTTTGTAAGTACATGTTTCAATCAATTACTGATAATAGTGTTAGATATATTTATGTTTTGTTTTTCTATAGGTATTCTTGCAATAATGGCTGGTTTTTGTGCGAAATATTTGCCAGATGAAATTGATAAAGGAGAAGCGTATGCAATTGTATTGCCCTCTGTAATTGCAGTTTGTTTGGTGTCTGTTATGATTTCTATGTATCTGCAACCGCAAAATGACTCAAATTTATCATTCATGGTGAGTTAATGTTACAACCTGCTTTAATTATACGCATTTGTGCTAATCATATAGTTACACTAAATTACAGGTGCCTCTAGTACCACTAGTGCCCTGTTTCAGTATTATAATCAATATCTACCTCATGATGGCACTGGATGTCGCCACCTGGATCCGATTTGGTGTATGGATGTTGATTGGTGAGTAATATGTTCTAATTGTTTTTGCATTATATTCTTCAAACATATCCAATACGTCTGAATTATATACGCACTAAATACAAATCCGTTACAACGAAAATAACTTTCTTTGCATGTCTGCATGATTTCTCATACGCAACATACAAATAACTACATCACTTACACACAAAATGCACTGGCGCTAGGCTTGCCTATCTATTGGTTTTCAATGCAATATTGCTCTATTAAACGGGACACAATGGCAATTGGATGCACGAAGAATCGGAACCTCAGCGAAGGAAGCACGTATGTAAATTTTGGCTACATTCATGGCGATGGAGAGGAACAAATACTAGAAACCGAAGCCGCTGGTAATGTATCAACCACTTTAGAAAAGGTTAGGAAAAGCAGCAAATTTGCAGAATCAGTATGTAAATCTGGGGCTGATTCCGACAGTGGGGCATATTTTGAAGATAACGAACCGGACGTTGAACAAGACCACCCACAAAAATCTACAAATATACTTGAAGGAAATGCACCAAAAATGATTGTAACCGATGAAATTGAAGATAAATCGGTGCAAGATGCTCTTGGAACATTGGATGTTATGTTGGAAAAGGAAGAAGAAAAATGTGGAGAGTATATTAATTTAGGTGTGTCTCAATTCAGAAATAGGAGTATGTCAATTGTGTCTAGTGTATCAAACATTTCCAATAATTTTCCAATGGAATTAAGTGTAGTTGCAATTATACACCATGAAGACGAGCCGGAACCGATTATTGAAGAAATTGAAACAGAAATACAACAAGAGATTGAAATAGCGCGTGAAATGGTGAAAGATAATGATCAAGTAGCAGAGGCTAAGAATGGGGAATTAATTGCAGACGCGGAACAATTGGATAATATATTGTCTAGTACGGAAGATATTGAAGGAACTATACATACTGAAACACCTTCTCCATCAGTTTCACCACCACCATTACCTCCGCTACTTCCACCTACTTCATTATCAAATGCGCACTTATCTAATTCACTCTCACCCAAAGAGAATGAAACTACCATGATCTCACCTACTCCCCCGCCGCCACCACCTATGTCGCAGTTTGAATTATTTAAGTCAGATTCATCTGTAAAACTATCTGTCGTAGATTTTAATCGTGTAAGTTCCAATATAAGAAAGGCCATCAATCCAATTATACCTCTCCCCTCCTCCTCCTCCACCATCAGTCTGGCACACACACCACAGTTAAATAAGCGTCGGCTTACACCTTCTAAATCTGAAACAGATCTTTACACACCTCCTGAAAATAACATAAAACTAAACTCAGAGCACGTCAAACTATTTAAAAGTAAACTTGCCGCCGACCTAGGACATATGCCAAAGTCTTTAAAATTTAGTATTAGCTCCGCGCCATTATTTTATTCATTGGATAGAAAAGTTTCCTCTAAAGCAGAACCAGGTATGGACCTGTTGCCTCCAGGAAATTCCTCAGGTTTGAAAGCATCCTCAGAGCAAAGAGAAAGGAGGAACAGTGGTGTGGTTGATGATAGTTTAAAAAATATTGACATGGCTGCTATTAAAGAAAGATTGAATACTCTGTATAGCAGAGGAGGAGGTAACAGTTTGGGTAAACCATACAATAATCAGAAAACACCAGCTAATGAGGAAGTTAAATTTGGTGACTGTGGGGTGAAGTCACAATTAGATGTTGAATAGCATTTATAGTGTACTCCTCTGATAGAACTTAACATTAGTAAGAAATTTGTTGGCTTGGTCATGTATATTTGTAGAAATAAGTGATGTTGTTATTTTATATTGTTAACTAATTGTAAGAGTCTATTACATATTCCGAATATTATGTTATGTAATAAATGTTAGCTTTCATTCTGAAAACATAAACAAAACAATCAATTTATGACTTTTTGGGCATGATATATTTTGGGCATGCGATTTATGAAAAGAACGAATGGATGAGTTCTTGAATTGAACCATAACAAACATTTAACTTCCAAACAACGCAATCCGTATGTGCATATAGCACTTATTTATATTTGCATATTTAATTACGCACTTGCATACTTGTCATTCCATATCTGTTGCCATGGCAATGATAATTTTTTGGTGTCATCAATTCTATTATTACTTTATTCATTCATTCACACCTCTGTGCGGTATGTTTACATATTCTCCAAGCTAGCTTTGCATACATTATAATCAAAGCTTATCTCTTACTGTCTCCTTTTTTCTTCACATCCACATTTAATTTGCCATATTTCTTGTATATAGTTTGCAATTTTATTTCGGGCCTGACATATTGATATATACATCACTTTTGATTTGCTAGTTGTATACCAACAACAACAACTTGAACATACCTTTCGCAAATACGTATTAACGTGTTATATAAAACAGTTGAAACTATGCCACATTGCCCATATGATATCTGTTTTCAGGCGCTGGTGTCTACGGGTTATATGGATTTCCAAACAGCTTCAATAGTTACGCGTACTATGAAATGCTAGAATAAAACGCTCTTATCAATTGTAAAAAACAACTGAAGTAATAAAGCGTAATAAGTATCATGGTTGCTTTATTTTATCATATATAGTAATCGTTGTTAATTGATTGGATTTAAACCACGTAGTATTTCTTTTGTGGTATAACTTCCATCTTCGGAGTAAAATATAAATCGCATGGGCCTCGCTTTTTGTTCGTTTTCCTGTGGGGACCTTTTTTCTTAGCAACTTTGGGGGGGACGTCTTTTTCTGTATCATCTACAATTAACTGATAGCTCCATGATACTCTATTGGGAACCCAATTTTTTTTTAGTGACGGTTGATTTAGTGGGATTGGCGGGATGGGTTTGCCTTGAATACAGTTTAGAGCAGCCATGATTGACTATTGACTACAAATAATTTAGAATCAATTGTTGGAGGTACTACAATATTTTGTTAAGTATATTAATTTATGACATTTATGATGAAACATACTAATATTAAAATGTCATTAATTTTATTGATCTTTGAATTTTCTATAGAAACATCAACCAACAAATTATCTGACTCTATAAAAAAATTCAATTATCTGGGAAGTATTATAACTGGTTTCAAAGTATCTATTGCAATCAGATAAGCCCACTAAAATAAGACAAGGCAGCTAATATTTATCCGGTTTAACGCTGGCTTGCTGTTGCATTGTTTGTACTATATTATAAGCAAAATTAAATATATAATATATAGTGCTTAGAATGACTATGAATGTGAATGAGGTCAATATTTCACTTCACTTTTCCTTTGTTTTTTAATTTTTATTTTACACAATTTATTTGCAGTACCCTTTGTTGGATAAATTTTAATATTTTTATTAAGTTTCCATATTATTGTGCATGTTACAATAATTCAATTATACCCGTCTCGATAACTTGCGGGTTGTGGTTAAAACCGAAAGAAAGGCCTGCATCTTCTTGAACAAATGGTGCAGCTACCGGGCGGACTACCGGCGTCCTGAAGTTTGATAATTTTATGCAACTTTGAAAAAGTTTAAAGTTACTCAATTGCACAACAATTGCTCAGAAAAAATAATATGTGCTTTATTTATCACCAAAATGATGCTGAAGCTTATGGATTAAATTAGGATTTAATTGGTATATAAGCTGTCTTAGTAAGGAAAAACCTGAATTGTATATTGCCACTATGATTTAATTTTTAATTTATTGGCTTTGATACTATCTCCCAGAGTAGCAGAGCAACATGTAATATGAATACAGAGTCGCAGTATTACTGTCCTAACCGACATCACCAAGTAGTGCGCCGTCATAAAAACCAAGCTCATTGTTTGCCTCAAGAACGAGAAACCAAGATCGTTAATGCCCAGTATGCCCAGGTTTATGTCAACCTCCCAAAGACTGGAGAAGCGATATTCCTGAGAGGCAACAGGCAGCTGCAGCTCAGCAAGATGCCTTTCCGAATCCTCGTTAAGAGCAGCGTTGTCTGCGATGGTAGTATTGAACGAGAGGTGCACTATTGAGAAGCCAACATCATCAAAGCCATCGTCAGCCAGTTTGATGCCAAAGCTCAGAAGCTGATCAAGACCTACCTCCAGCAACTGTTTGTTTTCAAGACTATAAAAAACACTATCACCGGCACCTACGTGATCCTTTAGGACGTTACCTCTGCCTTAGTACATTCTACAGTTCCAGTGCAAGCTTGCCCCTATATCAACAATCCAAAAGGATGGTGATTGAAATTGTTAAACCAAAAATTTCCGTCACTCCAAGAAAAACTTTGGTTACTATTACGATCTTGGAGGTATGGGCTAGATTGAGCTCAAAACCAGTCAATTGGGCAATTTCTTCCTCAATTCTGGTTTGTCCCGCGTTATTGTCACCGGTATCATCAATGTAGTCATAATTTCCCCTACCGGCAGTACGGTCACTAGCCCTAGTCTGTGCAGCAGTCCAAAGAGACATTTGAAGGGCAAGAGCAGAGGGCTTTGGATAAAGCCAAACTGAATAATTTCCTTAAATCCTTCTTTTCCCTCTCCACATCGGCTACAAGGGCAAGTTCATAAAGTTTGCTGGAGAGATAAACGTTGTTGAAATCACCTATAAACTCGCTCAGAAAATTGCTAAGGAAATCCAGCAACTCAAGAAAATTCTGAAGGAACAGGTTTTTGCTTTCTACATCATTCTCTCTTCTATTGCTAAGAATATCAGAGAGGAAGAAATGCAACAGGCTGCTGAAAAGTTCTGTAGCAAAAAACATTATGGCCAGCAGTTTAGGGCTTGGTGGATCTGCCATGACGCTATTGTTGAAGCCAATACCAGCCCTTTGCGGTCTAGTATTGTTTATTACGATAAACCACACCATTGTCTTCTTCAGCTGTCTTACGGCTGAAGTTTACGTTGATTAATTTGTTGCTTACAATAAGCAGCCTATTTACGCTTATGGTTCTGTCCGTACACAGGGAGGCTAACAACTATACAAGACTATCAAGCAGGCAAGCTACCACCAAAAAATCTTGTTTATATATTTGCTTTCGGAAATGTTGTCCATAAGAAAATTTTTGCTGTCTTTGAGACTTACCTTGACGGTGAAATGTAGTGTAGGGTCAGTGCCAGCGTGCTTAAATTGTCCTCGTTTTTGTTAAGTTTTCCAAAACCCATCCCAGAATCGCCCAGAATGTTTTTTACAAGATCTACCAGAACTCTGGTAACAACACTGTCGGAATTTTCTAGAATTCTTCAACCCTCAAAAACATTCCATCATAAACCAATATCTTTAAAAACATCTTGTCATAAATTAATAATTTTAACTGTCTACATTTTCTAAACTTGACCCCTTCAGAAATCTATAGAAATCTCCAAACATCCTATAATAAATTAATATCCTGTACTTTCGTAGCTTGACCTTTTGTGAATTTCTTACAACCATGTGACTTTAAAACTTTCCAGCACAACCTTTCCCAAACTAGCCGACTCTCTCCAAATAGTGAACTCCCACACCGCATTGATGAGGAGCAATAAACGACTCCAAAACTTCATTAAGCCAGGCTGCAGAGTCTTCAAAAAGTAGGAGAGGAGGCAATTAGTGCCGAGGAGTCAACACCCGGGTCGCATCCATGCTGTTACTTTACAGTTTTCAAATTTGGATATGTTTAACCTATGCAATAGTCACAAGATGAACGAACAATCCGTAA
>JAODGC010046317.1:17834-31977 GCA_027574925.1 Ecitoglossa quadriceps | reverse complement strand
CCACTTTATACTAATGTTATTTTATTTATTATTATATGTATGATTTTCACTGAATCATAAACGAATTACAGTGAAGTGATGAGGTTGTATGGTTGCCTATAGTGAGGTCGGTTCATTTAATTAGAACATCGATGGAAATGAATGCAAATAAAGAAGGAAAGTTTCTAGTTTGAAGTGTACTTTGTTTTTTTTGATAAATTACCACTTTATACTAATGTTATTTTATTTATTATTATATGTATGATTTTCACTGAATCATAAACGAATTACAGTGAAGTAATGAGGTTGTATGGTTGCCTATAGTGAGGTCGGTTCATTTAATTAGAACATCGATGGAAATGAATGCAAGGAAAGAAGGAAAGTTTCTGGTTTGAAGTGTACTTTGTTTATTTTGTTAAATTACCACTTTACACTAATGTTATTTTATTTATTCCTAATAAATGTGTATTGTTATTTTAATGTTCGTTAAAGTTTTACTTGCATTTTTTTACACTCAAAATATACATTTCGACACGCGTAGTTTTTGTTGACATTTGAGATAATTGATTATTATACAATTATGGTACAATTAAATTCCAACTCAAGTCTAGCATTTGACTAGTTGGTTGCCTATTTTTTTCTTTCCATATAAATTATTAGTGAACATACTTACATTGATTTCTAGTAAATAATACGGAATTTATAATTTCGCAATAAAATAAATATGTAATTGTGGTAATAGAAAATCAAGTTTAGTTTTAGCATAGCTGGTTGCATATAGTTATTCCTCTAACGAAGTAAACACGGAATTTTATTTGCACTTTAATTGATGTTATTAGTTAATTAATTGTGATTTCAGTTTATTCTATTTACGAAATGATCTACTATTTAACTAAAATTTGATGATATGATTACGACCAAGTTGGCAAGTGTATCTGGTTGCCTATTTTCCATCACGTTATTTGTATCAATTAAATAATCACGTTACAATCAACAAATTAAATGTAATATTTATAAAATATGTTTATGCTAGCATGTCATTTAATATTGTTCGTGTTTTTAAGTTTTAAATGAATCATCTTTTGAACATGTTTAAACAGCGATGGTATCACTGGTTGCCTACATTAAAGTCCAATGAAAATCTTCTACAGAACTATTCTTCCTGCAACTTAGTTTTATCTTGTAGATAATAATTACTATTAAATGCACCGCTATAGATATATTCCATCACTCACATTAAAAGAGATCCCTCATTCAAATAAATACATTACCCTTGATGACCTTGATGACTTCTTCTTCTTCATCACCGTTTCCATCCAGTTCTGCGTTTTCCTGTGCAGCACCTCTTTCAACATATTCCTACATCTTCCTACATCCTCTGCGTCATTCCACGTCTTTCTACAACTGTGTTGCCACCCCTTGGCCACCCTCACCGCGGATCCCCTCATCACGCCTATTGCACGCTTTGCGTAGATCTGCTCGTACGCCCCGTGGCACATCGTGAAAGTTATTTGAATAATTTTCATTTTATACGGAGCATAACACGGACTTCTGGGAATGATATCCATCCTGGCGGATAACCAAGTTTTGTCTTCTTTCACTGCTTGTACAGTAGCTACAATGCGTACCACTACTGTGGGCAAGGGATGGCAAGCTTCTTCGGCAGTGGTTTCGGCGGTCTGCGCTAAACAAGGATGAACGACGTTAAACTTTACCCTATTTGCCAAGACGAACGTGCGAAGACTTCACCGCAAAGCCTTTGCATGTGAATGAGAAATATGCTCAGCGCAAATATAATAATATCATTTAGTAATTGTTTTGTTTTCGTAGGCAGGGATTTTGAAGTGGAAAAGGAAAAGTTTGCATTGTTTTAGGTTAATGTATATTTTGTGTTGCCTATATTCAACATTGGTAACAGCATGCTTCAGAATAACAAACTTTATTATTCTTATCTATCTTGTACTCATATCTCGGGTAAAGATTTTGTGGTATTTGTGGCTGTGAGCGTACAGTTACCCAAGCCGGTCATAATCTGACACTGTACTTGACTTCCCACTACCGGTCGAGCGTTGGACTGTGTGTTCGGGAGGATGCAGATCTCTCTCCAGTTCGAACTGCAACGCCCTCTGTCGGCTTGTATTGGCGTTGCCATGTATTACTCCCGAGGCGATTACAACTGATAAATAATATTAATTTCATTATTAATGAGGTACAATGTATATATTTACTCTTACTATAATTACTTCTGTGAAATAATTTAAAAATTTATATTCAAGCCAACCATTTTTAATTTTAATTATTTGTTCTTGCAGCATCCTCAAAGACATGATGGACATATCATCTCTTTAGGGATTAATTTGAATGCTGTGATTTAATTTGTAAAATTCGTCTTCCCTTAGTTTTATGCCTTAAAATAGAATGCTTGCACTAGGAAATAAGGGTCTATTTTTTTTCTTGTCTTAAGCTATAAACAAACTTTTAGCATTCTACGTCTATTAATTGTGCTTTTACAACTATTGCAACTAAACTTTTTTAGTTCCGATTTTAGTCCTTTTAAATACGACTTTTAACAAACTTCTAATATTCTACCCTTATCAGTTTGACTTCAAAGAGTATAAATTCACGTCTTCAATCTTTATTAGCAGTTTTTGAAAGAGTTATTTATTTAAAAAAAAATAGTAAGTCACTGCCAGTTTTATATTTTACCATAAAGATATTACCAAAATCTTAGATTTCTATTTTTAAATTAACCTCTTCGCCCTTCAAGTTGAACCCTTCAAAATACCGGAAATTGTTTTCTTCTAGCTGAAATATATTTTGTAGAAAATGTGGGAAATGTGCTATGTCACAATCAAGAATATATTGAAGCGTTATAATGGTTGCCTATATTAGCATATGACATTTCAATAATTTGACTTTTTTTAGCTGCCTTCATATTTAAATAATGAAATCAATTAACTCTGCCAAGATGAATAAATAAGCTTTCACATTCACATTCAACCTAAAGTTATCATATTGTATATTATTATTCTAATAATGTTAAATTTAAAAAAAAATTCAATTCAAACAAAATAATGTACATCTAAGAATGTATATCTTCATAAACGTGAATTATTTTTTTTAAACTCAAGATATACATATTAAATCTTTGTTTAAATAATTGAATGAATGTATTTCTTGAAAATTTGTCTTTGAGTGGTTGGTTGCCTATAGTGTCTTTCTCTAATAGATCATTTTTATCTCAGCTGATTTAGTGGGCTCTGTATTCGCACCGAATTTCTACATTGACATATTGATGGATTGCCCTTTTAATTTGCGGCTATGTTTTACTAATCAACTTGGGTTTTTTCCCTGCTTTAATTTAAAAGTGTATTTAACTAGATGTGAAAGTTGCCTACATTACAAAAATCTATTTGATCATGGCATATCTTATTGAATTATTTTCAAACATTACATTTAAACAAGGAATTAAATTCTGTCTTTATTGGTTGAAGCGATTGTACGTGATATCATGCTTATCATGTGATGTGCATGCATCTGCATTGCGTCCTTGGAGGTCATCCAATGACATATCCGATTACGCCGTGCTTAAAAGCGTCGCGTCTCGTAAGCTGGTCGCGTAACTTGCACGAATTCAAAATGCAAATTGGGCCAAAAACTTAAATTTACTTGCTGTTCTGCGCACACTTCCATTATAAAAACTTCCCTCCAAACAAAAGCCATTCCAAAAGCGATAACTATAATGTTGGTAATAAAGAATCCTGCATTTAACCTCAATCGTACTTTACTGAATCATGGCTAAAATGAAAACTTGGTATTTGTATAGCATTTCGAACGGTGTTGATCTCAAAATGCAAAACGGCAAGTATTGCAATACGGGAAGTATGCAAATATAATTCATGCTTGCTCCGCTTGGTTTACTTGTTTCTGACTTAGTCAACAATTCACAACTCTTCAACGTAGTCATCCGTGTAGCAAGCTCATTTGCAACCCTGTCAGGCTGTCGCTTCAGGTTCCAAACGAAATCATAGTAATTAAACGTTTGCATTCAGGACAATACATCGACCAGTATCTGCAACAATGCGGAAAATCCACCAGATCCTCCAGTGCCAGTGTTAGTTAAAGAAGCTTCC
Organism: Ecitoglossa quadriceps; assembly: GCA_027574925.1. Lineage (NCBI taxonomy): Eukaryota > Metazoa > Arthropoda > Insecta > Coleoptera > Staphylinidae > Ecitoglossa > Ecitoglossa quadriceps. Next base: position 27,865 of record JAODGC010046317.1, on the reverse strand, counting down.
TGCAAAAACTTGCGGCAAATGAAACTTATTGCAAGTAATAGAGCTTCTGTCATTTTGTGCAGAGAGGTGATCAAAGATGGCGTGCGCAAGTTAGAGACAATGGAAGCCGTATTTATAAGAATAGCTTTAGCTTGTTCGTCTGCTCAAGTTGTCCCATGACTGCAGAGTATATGATTCCCATTATAAACACTCATTCGGTGCACGTTGGCCAACTTAAATTTACTACATTGCGTGCGACTTTCAACAAAATGCCGCAATTACGAATTGAAGGCGAACGCATGCATAACGAAATGAATCTGTAGGTCGTCGAATCATATTTTCCTCCACCATTTTCTGCCGTTTGCGCTTCCGCCTTCGCAAACAACAGAAAGCGTGCACACGCCATGAAATATTCATGCGCGCGTGTTAGGCCACCACGCTTGCTCGACGGCGCGCATAACCTCAAACGTACTCCTCCGGGCGGGGTCGGTTCGTTCACGTGTGCATTCGGCGCAAATAGATTTAAATTTTCATTGTGCGCTCGCAGACATCCATAACTAATACGCGCGCACGATACGCAAACACGGCAGAGTGCCAAACCGCGGAGGCGGCAACGAGAGTGGCTGTATGAGTGGGTATCTAACTCGTGTCAAAGAATGCATTGGTGAGTAGTCGAGCGTGGCACTTATGACGCGTGCACAATAGCAGATCGTGTCGAGTGTCCGATTCGATAGTCGATTAATAATTAATAACTTGACGTGTTTGCAGATTTCACGCCGGAGCACTCGCGTATTGTGGATTCAAATCCTGCGAATGGTTGTTGGTATGCCATTTCTACGTACAGATAGCGAGCAAAAGTTTCCTGCTGATTTTTGTTTTTTGCTTGTGGAAAATATGTTTTCTATTGTTAGTGAAACATCCTGTATCAAAATTAAATGTTTGTATCTCTGTTGAATGATTAACGTCACGCACGATTACATGATAGCCGCATTTGTTTATATCCGGCTAATTTTAAATGAAACGCTTTTGACGCAACCTGCATAAATTGCAGTTTTAAAACATTTCACAAATACACAAATCAAGACAGTACTTTCATCTCATTTGAAAAAGTTAAAACATATTATTGACTTGGACTGTTGGAAATTATTTAATAACTTGTTATTGTTTGAAATAATTATGAAATAATTTTTTATTTGCTTTGGGGTGAGTGCTGGAGTTAAAGGGGTTGTTTAGGGTACTTCAAGAAAAGCAGCCTGGACTATTATCGTACTTAAACCACTGCAAAAGTCATTTCTAAAATCATCTATTTTTGAAACCACGGACTTATACGAAGTGTCAATGGCGATAGCTTCGGCTCGTTCGTTCGTTGTGATACTGACAGCAGTCAATGATACCAACCTAAACAAATGTCCCTAAACAATGCCATGAAGTGTGACTATTTTTAAACGTCTTTTGTAAACCATATCGTTTTAGTTGATTTGGATAAATTTTTGTCTAATCAAACCATATTTTATCAAGATAGTTTTACTCTAATCAAAGACATTTGCGCAGTTTATTTATTTCTGAGAAAAATTTGCTTGCTCCAAATTCACATATTGACATAACTATGGAATGACCTCTAGGTAAATCTAACGATACTAATTGAAATCTTATCAACTTAACTTATCAATGTGCGACTGATGCTTACCAAGATTAGAGCACGCAGCTTCCTTATACACTAGGTAACGTGAACGCTGTCATGCAATGGCTCAATATAACCTTACCAGTGCTGTTGGTTGCCTACTGCATAAAATTACGTCAACTGAAATTATTTTGTATTTTGTTTATCATTCGAGTAGGATCATTCAACAACTACAAACAAGCCCATATTGGTGACCACGAAGTGATGTTGAGTTAACCCAAAATACTTCATTAACCTCAATTAGACTCACAATATTGCAATAACAAGTTTGAGTGTGTGTGAGCTGAACGTGTTATCTTGAACTGTTGGTGCGCTTATGCGGCAGCATTGTTTCCGGTATTGTCGCGAGGTGCCAGTGGCATCAGTTCAGTGAGTAGCTGCAGTTACGCCGCTTTCCGTGAGATAGCGGCTATTGTGTTATTGAGGTCGCCACAATTGTATTAAGGTAACCTTATTTGGGCACAAAGTATTTTCTTATTATTTAAAATGTTTTTGGCGAGTTAGGTTGTCAGTTAAAAAGGAAAAGCAGAAGAAAAAGTATTTTTTAAAGCATATTTATAGTTAAATTAAATAAATAGTTAAATATAGCAAAATTACTGTCCAAAGTGGTCATATCTTTGAATAAAACCAAAGAAGGATAATAAAACCTTAGTGTAAACTAGTTTTACATAGTGGTTATTATTGGGTAGCAGTTGAAAAGTTTACAATTCTACTCAATTTTCTTTTACTGCAGTTTATCAAAAGCAGCGTAGCCATATTTCGTGTTCCCAGTTTTAAAAGATCCTTTCGAGAAGTTCTCACACGCACAGTGCAAATACTTGTTTTTCAGTCGGCCTGCTTTAGGAAATTGAACGAAATCATTTCGAAAACCGATTAAACTTTTATCCGCTTCTAAACATATTCTGATATTACACCCAGCTGCAATACGAAGCAGCAAAAAGATTGGACTAAAACCATCCTGTCTCTATCTCCACATAGTTGTTTTCCTTCCTTCCTTCCAACTCCTATGTTTTTCCTTCCTTCTTGCCACCGGCACTTTGTGTTTCCGCCTCAAGTTTACACATTGTTGCTGATATTGTATTTTGTTGCTTTAAATACACCTATTGATAGAGAAACAAGAGGAAAAGTTGTAAGAAAGTCAAAGGATGAGTTGAATAACGCGGGCAAGAATTGGAAATGGATTCACGTGGGAAAAGGGACAAACCGAAATTATGCTTGAGCTTTTCTGTGGGCTTACTCAGCTTATTTCTCTGGTTTGGTATGCATGGCACGTATGAGATTGTTTGGTGTTTCTCTTCTTGTATTTGAGAAGATAGGACGTTTTAACCTTTTCAAAGGAGATGACAGTATTTTCTTGACTTTTGCACGTTGTGCAATAATTGGAGAACTAATTAAATTTATTTGTGTCTTTTTAGATTGAATGGTGGTGGTGCTTTCTTAATTAGATAAATAACTTGAATGTGGAAAGCATTTAAGTTGAAAAATGCAGATATAACCTATTTTCATACAATCACAATGTTGGATTGTGGTTATGTAACTGGAGGTACTTTATTGAAAGGAAAATTGTTTTCGATTGGAATTTGATGGGTCGTTTTTTAATCTGCTTATTAAAATCACAAGAAAAACGTGAAATATTTTTAAAACGTAATTTAAGTGCTAAATGGAATTTCTTCTTTTATTTATGGCTTGGCGGATCGACGATATGCAACCAAACGATCAGTCATTCAGTACTCAAAGTAAAGTAGTTTTTAATTGGGAAAACAAGTGAAAATAAACATGGTTTGGCATATTTTAGAATGTTTACAATTTACTGTTGTATTATTGCATGATAAATTTATTTGAACAAAAAGAACATAACTAATAAGTTTATACATATTTTATCTGATATTAGAACGTGTTAATGCATTCATTAAACAGTTTCGAAACAAACGGAAAGGAATAGCTGCAAAGGAAATATTGAATTATGTAAATTGCGTGATACATTTTAAATAATTCAAACGATTTATTGCAGTTTTAGTTTGATTATGCAACATTAGGCAACCATTCATATATTGTTTTGAATAATACATCATCATGAAACTACAAGATAAATGTTAACAGTGATTACAATGTGTTAATTATTTATTATACAGAGATTACTATACTTTACTTACTGAGTATTTGAACTTGTACTAAGGATTTCGGCAAAACTGAAGAAGGCACTTTGATGCAAGTGTTAGCACAACATCAAATATTTACCAAATGTCAACTCATCTCAAAATAATAAATTACAAGATAAATTACATAAGCAAGAATAAACACGTATATGAACACTAGGTGTTGTCAATTTATTTCTGTTTAAAGTAGTTTATTTTTGCTTAAAAAATGTAAATAAAATTTTTTATTTTTTTGATTTGGTATTGTAAATTTATTCAGTTATAATTTGAGGCGTTCGTATAATATTTGTAAGAAAAAGGAAACAATTAAAATATTGTTTCGTTGAAGTTAATTTGCATTGTAAAACAAACCTCGTGTTGTATTCATAGTGCAGCATAACATCTATAGGCAACCATGCAATCATGCAAGTTTTTGAATAAAACCAGTCCAGAATTATTTATCATTTCTTACAGAAGGCAAGAAATGTTCAAATGAAGTAACAATATGTTTTATTAATTACGAAAATTAATGGTTGCAATTGTATAGTATTTCAGTGAAACAAAAATACTTTTCACATGCAATAAAAATACGAATGTAGAAATAGAGTGTACTTTTTAATTGTATATCATAACCAAATAATTATTTCTGCTTCATTAATAATTGCAGTTTATTTAAATTCATTATTCGGCAAATACAAATTTTATGAGTGTCAGATTGTCATATATATATATATAGGCAACCAAGCAAGCGTAATACGTACCATGTTGACAGTTTTTCATCCATTGTTATTCTTATCCTATTTGTACCTGAACGCTGAATCACAGTGATATTGTGAGTGTACTATTACCCATGTCGGTTCATAGACCATCACCGTACTCGACCTGTCACCACTGGCTGCCTAGTAGTTGAGCTCCTTGTTTGTTTGGTTTCACCTACAACGCTCCCAAGAAGCTAAGGAGGTTATGGTAAAAGTGTGATACGGAAGTGGTGCGTTAATAATTTTTAATAATTTAGATTTAGTTTCTACTACTCATACAATAGCAGTGAAATATTTATTCCAGAGACATGAATCCTATAATCCAACAAAGTACATTCTGACTGCATTCAATCCCAATCAGTGCTAACAAGACCAGTTGTTAGCTCAGCAAAAAAAAATTGAATTCATATTGTGTTACAATGTATAGTGTATACTTTCCATCAGATTCCTACTAATCTATTCCAATAAATACGAATCACTAATAATTCCCTCCACTTGAATCTCCAAGTGCATCACAACCCCCCACTTCAGCCTTCGCTCACTTCACATTACCCATGGAATTGCACTCAGTGCATTAAATTTACAAACCCGCCAGCAAAATATAGTCGCCGCATTGATTTGTCATGTGATAGTGATAAATGGTGGAGGCGGCGGTTATTGAAATTTAATTCCGTACTCTCGACTCTCCACTATGGCAACAATGCAGACTCCCATGATCAATATTGCAAATTCCTGGCGCTTTAATTAATCATTTCTTTCAAACTTGCTCCACTTGATGTGGTGGAAATGTATACTTAAAATAATTATTATTAAATATGCACATTACACACATATTGACTGGAGACCTGCTCATCCAATTGTCAGTTTATTCATCATTAATCATCCATCTCCCACTCCTGTGTGGGCCTTTTGTATGTTCACACATTCGTTAGCACAATCACGATCCTACGCCGCGTTGATCTTTGCCGCTCCTCAAGGTGCTTGTTGTGAGCGTGCCAGAATGGCTGAAAACGAGATTGCATTCCGGCGGAGCGCAAATGAAGAGCTTAGTTAAGGCACGCGAGACAAAACACATGCGCGCACGTATTGAAGGATTAAATTAAGGACAACGGCTGTCGTTGGGCATTGGGTGCAATTTGCAGGCAACGGTGAGCTATCTAAAGGTAGTTGGCTGGATGTCACTCTTAATGAACTTCTTCAGCTTGCACTACGAGATGAAATACGGACTAATTTTTCCTTACAGCGAAAAAAGTTTTCAACTTTGTTTTCAACGCCAGTGGGCAATGAATATAACCTTGTTTAGGACAAGTGCACTGAATGGTGTCTTTTAATTTCGAAAACTTGCGAATGAAAATTACGAGGATTGTGTTCCGCCATTTCAATTAGCAAGTACATTGGGTTGCCTAATTTGCACCATTTCATCATCTTTCTGAAATCACGCATGCCGGAAGATGCTGGATATCTGTAAATCTAAGCTTGTCATGCACACATTTTCTTCAAATTGAATGCATAGTGATGCAGAGCTTTTAGAGCTGGAAAGCGACTGGTTTGACGTGGCGTGACGCATGCTCATTAGCGCTGCAGTATACGTTAACCTCGTCCGCGTGCTTTACCTTTAAATCATGCCGCCGCTTTTAATGCTCACCCAGCTTGCTGCTCGAGGACGTGATAAACACACATGTCTCCACTGAGAGCGTATTCATCCGGCTGATCCAGTTCATCTCCCAGTGCGCTGCGAAGAAGATGATTCTACTCAAGAACGTGGCTGTTAGCTGTTATCCTGTCGACGGCGGCGGTGGCTTCTTTTCGTCTCACGCTGGAAGACGTTGGATCAGAGTTTACCACTTCCTGACGTGTCGTCGACATAATACGACTCGGCAAACTCTCTCCTCGAGACGAGTACTTGCGTGTCCTTTGCATGTTCCTCGGGGGCGAGTGGGAGGGTCGGTTGAGGTGACGCTTGCATTACATATGTAGTTTGACTAGGCAGGTCATTTGCATATTTATTTGACTTGGATGGCGAGTGACGAAACTGAGTTTCGTGTGGAGGTATCAAAAGCTATACCGGTCGATTTTTGAAAAGAGGGGAAGTAATATTTAGGTTAAGATTTTGGGTGAAGTACAACTTTAGATGCTTTGATATCTAACCTATAGTAATAAAAATGTGGTAGTGTCTATGCAAAGAATTGAAACCTTCGTTTATTTCTTCATCTATTATATGTTGTATTGCGTATGTTGGGTTGCCTATGATGTTGTAATCCATTATAGCACAATTTTTATGATGAGAATTACGAGATCAAAAAAAAAAAGAAAAAGTAAATTGTTTTGACAAAATTTATGCAGGAATTTGACGGAACTCTTTCAGTTTTTTTACTAATGTCGTAACCAATTCGTGCCGTAGATGGCGGTGGTTGTGGGAATTCAGCACAGTTGCTTTGCTGTCCGTGAGGTGGCAGCTATAATATTAAAGTTGTCATGTCATTTGAGGCTGCTATAATATGTCATTACAAAAAGCTCAAATAAAATCATATTTTAGGTTATAACTTGAAGTAAAACTTTACAAATCTACATTTGTATTGCTTATTCTTTGATGTGTTTTCTTCCAAACTAGTAGCTTTATAAATTTTTACTATAACCTCGAATATTTCCGTCCTAATCCTGAGAATCTTAACAACCGTCATTTGAGAAACCGCAAAAAAAAATCCCTGCACTCTTAGCAAACTAATTGCCGTGGCAAAAGCGGAAGCGGAACGCACGGATCATAATAGGTTAATCAACAATTCAGCATTCTGATGCTTGAACTTGACTCGAGTGTAGCAGTAAGGAAGTACGCAACCCATTTGCTTGCCGTGCTACTTTGGTTGCATACGCGTACGTGCAAAGGACACGTGTGGCTGTGCAATATTTGCACCCATCCAGGCCGGAGCGCTCGTCGCATTATTAGATTATTGCTGACACTCGCAACCGGATAAAGTTGTGCGGATGTGTGCGACGGTGAAAGCGAGCGGTGCATTTTCCACGAGGAAAAGCGGAAGGAGTGTGTAATTTCAATTTGGAGCGGAGAAACTTTTACAAGATTTATGAATCTGAAATATTATATTTGTATGTCGTCAAGACGAATTACACTCATGCACTGGGTTTAATTTATTCAATTTTGGAGGAGCAAATTAGTTGGATGGAGTTAACGTGTACTACTGTATATTTAGCTATTGTTTTAATAGAAGAATAATTTATAAGTTTGAGAAATGTTTTGTCTTTTTACGCTTGATATAGGATTTGATAAAATGTAATTTGCTTGTGGATTATTCTGAAATAAAATAAATTATGAGTTAGTGACATATAGATGGCGTTAGTTAGATTAGTTGGTGATAATCTTACTTGTAGGTTAGGTCTCTATCGATTGGACTCTAATCTTAGCAGTTTTATTATTTGTCAGTAAAACTCAATTAATTACCATGATCTTCAAATATACAGTTTACTATAAATTATATTTTTGTAATATATCAACAATTTACTGAACGTTTCTCAATGAGTAATAATGATTTTTTTTTCTAGTTTCACTTTTCATTTGGCATATTTTATTAGATATCTTCTTATGCCAAAGTCATACTCCATACAAATAACAATAATGTCTTTATTGTCTAATTTTACAAGAAAAAGAAAAATTTGTTTAAAATATAATCAATTTTTATCTCTTTACTTTAATACTATAGTTTTACTATAACCTGTAAAAATGTATTTTAACCTAACCTAACCTAACCTAACCGAATCTAACCTAACCTAACCTAACCGAACCTAACCTAACTTAACCTATCTTATCCTAACCTAACCTAACCTAACCTAACCCAATATAACCTAACCTAACTTAGCCTAGCCTAGCCTAGCTTTGCCTAGCGTAACCTAACCTAACCTAATTTATCCTAACCTTATCTAACCTAACCATACTTAATCTAACCTAATTTAACCTAACCTAACCTAACTGAATCTAACCTAATCTAACCTAACATAAACTAAACTCAAATTTTGTAAGCAAAGTTAAGAGTTTAATCAATCAATTTGATAAACGTGGTCTGATTTTCCAGCCAACGGCTGGTTTTTTAGTACAGTGGAGCAATTTATTTTGAGGTTAGTTGAGTTGAAAGTAATGAAATATCGTCCGTCTAGAAGTGATAAAATAATTTCTGTTATAGAATACAGTATTATATGGACTAAATATTGTTTGTACATTTCAACATGGAATACATTTTAAAATGTTGTACGTAAACAATGTAACCATCTTGTTCCGTATTTATGCCTTACTATTCTCAGGCAGTTAGTTCTTCTTTCCTTATTTTCATTCTTCAGCTGCACGAATGTAACAAATTTAATATCATTGCACAGCACTGTGCGAGACTTCATAGGTTCCACCACGGCTCGGAGGGCAAGCGGAACAAAGAAATGCTTAGCCAGAGAATAAAACGGTTTAATTATGCAAATGTCCGTCGACAGCATGCGCGCGTTCTCGAATACGCAAATACTATATTTATACATTAGAACGGGCGCCGAGATGGCCGTTTTATGCGCGCATTCTAGCCCCATGTTCTATGCGAGTGTATAAAGATGCGGTGGCGGCAGCGGCAGCGGGAGGTGGTGTAAAAGGCACTTGGATGTGGAGCAGAAGGGTTATTGTCTGAGAGCTCACGTGAGGTGCACCTGAAGGAAATCGTAACAGGAATGTGCGTGTTAAGGGAAACTAATGGAGGCAGGAGGAAAGTGCCGAAAATTAGTCGAGGTTGATCTAATGAGCTTGAAGTGTTTCGGTAAGGAATATTACCTTCAGATATTTTACAACTCAATCATTAGAAAGATATTAATTTGAGGTTAGATTACTTATAGATGGAGCCATTGTGGTAAACTTTACAAATTTCAAATCTACGACTTTGTAACATTCCCACAAATAGAAGAAACTTGATGAAAGTACATGTATGATGAACATCACAACGTTTTTCTTCGCTTCATAAATTGGATTATGATATTGAATTTGACAGCACACTGACAGAATTACATCTAGTTTTATTGAGCAGACCAATTGTTGTTTAAACAAAACACTACAACGAACAAAAAATATAATCCAAATAACGAATGAATTTATGCTAGGATTAGATAATCTCTCATAACCATAAATAAAACTAACAGATGGTAACGCTTGTCATACGACAACAATGCGTTACGCCATCTAGCGCTCACTATCTGCAAGCATATGGATTCTCCTATACGATGGTTCATCTTAATTAGCGTAGTATCGTAAATCGATGCAAAAGAAAACAATTGCTTGAATATAATCAGCTACATTGAATTATTTGTAATTGTCATCAAATAAATTAAAGTGAAGAAAACGATGTACAACATAAATTAGTCATAGGCACACTAAGACACTAGATGGCGTTAGTACCTTTAGATGGCGTTGTGCTTCTATTTAATTTGAAATGAGTAAGAAAG
>JAODGC010046317.1:6795-17734 GCA_027574925.1 Ecitoglossa quadriceps | reverse complement strand
GCACACTAAGACACTAGATGGCGTTAGTACCTTTAGATGGCGTTGTGCTTCTATTTAATTTGAAATGAGTAAGAAAGTGCTTGGTTTAACCTTTATCTAATTAAATTAGTTGTGTATATTTCAAAAAGAAAAACATTAATTAAGATATAAACCTCTTAAAAATAACTATTTGGAATTTTGCTTGAGTAAATAAGAAAATCTGCATATTTTTCCCATGCTTCTACATCCAGATGGGACATGATGTATTCATATCACATGCTCAACTCTTCAGCACATCCTTTTCCTCTCCATCCATTTGCAAGGCCTTTAAACACTGTTATAACCTCTATCGTTTCCCCTCACTTTCTCACGTCCGCACCAGTCCACTTTTCGGCATCCCCAACATATCCGTTGCATCTCTGTGATCCCGTCCGATCGTTACTTGCATCCCATCTTCCCTAGCACTCCCGAAATATCTCAGCCGTGCTGCTCGCCAGTGCATCAAAGATGAACATAAAGCACGCGCACTTATGCCCAGTTCGCCTGCAGCGAAGTCCAGGGAGTGCAAATTTTCGTGTGTTGTGTTGAATTCCATTCGAAACTACTTCGATGCTTAGTCGTGCGTCAGCACGGACTGGGGGTGCATTCTAAGTTCAAATGTTACAAAGGCGGAAAGCAAAATGCAAGCAAAATCAACATCAGCATAATACAAATAGTACAATGGGAGAACAGCAATTCATCAGCATGAGAAATGGTATTATTTTGTGGCGGAATTTTATACTTGTGCTGGCATAACATCAAATTGTCTAAAAAAGATATTCATTTAAAGAATATTTTTAAATCTCATGATTTCAGATTAGGTTAGTTATAAATTTACTTTGGATATTGTTGCATAGTTTAAAATTTAGTAGGAAATTCTTAGAAAGCATATATATTTAAAACAAATTATTATTAATTTAAGAAAGAAAATTTACCAATAATACAATTTTCAGAAAAATTGGGAGAAACAAAATAACATGTACATAAAATCAACAAATTTGTATGGTTTTTTTTAATGCCAACCATAAATTTTTTAAAAAATACAATGAATCCTGTTATTCAATTTTCCACAATGTAATATTTTAAAATTACATCATAGGTAATTTGGCAATTCAATTATCCTCATGTAGTATTATTTGAATAAAAATCTTTCCCATCTCCCGAAATGTGTTTGTTGTTTTGTTCGAAGTACTGCAGGTTGTTCATTTTCCTGTTGCCTTGACGTTTTCTCTTATTCAAATGCGTATCCTACCCGTGAAGGAAGCTTTGGTCGATCCACCTCTACCCCTTAACTCCATCATCTTCTACTCCACAGCATCCGATGTGTTCTGCATCCAAGTCCCAAGCGTACGCAGCCACATCCGCATTCCGCGCTTCGTAATTCCATCTCTTGGCTTTCATCGTTTCTTCCATTTCATCTCCTTCAAGCAACTGGATGTCTAAGTTTACCTCCATCCCAAGGGACCAGTCATTAAAATTGCATGCGTGCATATGTGCGGAGTACACACCGCCTACAAACTGCAGTCTGACTCTCCGTTGGTTAATCTTTAATTTTAAGTCGTTGTTAGTTGTTAGTGGCTTTGTGTATGGTTAAAAACAAATGACTGATTGTATTTTAGAAGATGTCAGTGAAGGTGGGCATACTAAGAATTGGGTCGTGTTTGTGGGCGAGAATGACTCTTAAAGATTAAAACTTTAGTTTTGTTAAAGTTGCCCAAACACTTTATGATGCACTTCGTAAAGTTTATTTACGATCTAATGTTGGCTTTGGTGCTTAACGTATTCTATTATTCCATTTACGACGGGCATTTTATTTGCGTTGAAAATCTCCCAACTGTAAAGCTGACTTTTTTATTGTTTGCAATAGCTTGTACGTGCAATTACGTTTTGTTTATTTTTATAATAATGATTTAATAATAGATTTATAGTGTGGTTGAATTTTGTACTAGGAGATTGTCGAGCAAACATTGTGAGTTTTACTAGGTGGGTAAAAATAAAGTTTAGAAGACCTAACCATTTTTTATTTCATATATAAAATGCAATGATATAATTCATATATTTAGTTGTTTGCATCTTGGGAGCGCAGTGATGAATGAGCGCGTGACGGTAGTGTCCCCTGCTTTATACAAAACAAAGTGGAGGGGAAGACAAGCGCAACTGTGCCTGCCCTAGTCTCACAACTACTCGGTTTACAAGTGTAGAGTTGTGGATGAATGACGGATTTCCGTTTGCGTCCGCTAACCGCGTCGGCACAGTATGTCCTTAGCTGATCACGTGGACAGCGGGCGGAATCTTTATGTGTAATAAATGGTGTCACAACCGTAAAGATAAGTTTCTTTGGAATACCTGCGCACGATTGCGCAACATTTTGTTATAATTTTGTATTTTGTCTTAACTGAGAAATACCTATTTCTACAGATTATTCTCCAACAGCTAACACAAGAAGTAATCAATTTTGTAAGACTGAAAATTCTTCAGCAAACTGTCGGCCAACGTAGTAATCGTTTCGGGTTTTAATAAAAGGCGCCTTTATGCTTAATTAAAGAGCGTTATTATGCTCGATAATGGGCATATTTCCCGATGTGGTTTTCCTAATGGCGCGCTTGTAATGCGAGTAATTGAGGCGGAAACGCGAAAGCTCTATTGCTATACGCTGCATAAACAGCCACTGCTCGCATTTCATTAAACTCAAATGCCAAACTTTGAAGTGAGTTAAAAGTGCATATTATATATAAAAAATTAATGCAAGTTATAAAAGTTACTCATTGAGACATTAAATAAGATAAAGTAGAGTTAATCCAAATGAATATTGCACAACAAATTTCGTGTAATGCAAGCAACATTATATCTCCAATTAGTGTTACAATGGAATACGAGTTTTGCTCCATCTACTAGAAGTTAGCAATAGTTAGACCTGACGTGTTGCTGACAAGTTGAAGTCAGCAGCTGCGCGTTGACATCCCTTCCACTTTAATCCATATAAAACTGACTACTGTAGTCAGACCCGGTCATTCAATGCTTAGCGCTCAAGGTAAAAATGATCACGAAAATGAGTGTCATAATTTTATTACAATTTCATAAAAACGAATTTAGGTTTTGCATGTAAGAAAAACTAACAATTTCTTTGCAACTTTTTTATTGCAGTGATAAAATTTCAATTTTCGACCATTGCATCGAGTGCAAACGTAATATTTCAGTCCACCTAATACAAACCCCATAAATACCTTCAACACGTGATCGTCGTAAAATTTCCGCTATACGACGCGAGACGTAGCACACCACCCTCTTTTGGCGCACTACCGTGATTTCAATACATTCGCCCTCACGCTTTCTGCCGCCGTCGTTCCGATAATTAACGTCACCCAATTGCATGCTGATTTTTTGCGCGGCGGGCTATTGAAACGGCGTGCTTAAAAGCACAAGGCACACGTCGTGCACGACACTGAATTATTTCCATCTTAATAAACTCGAACGGTGGAGGTGGGGTGCGTTTTTAGCAATCGCTTTTGTGGCAGCAAAGTTTATTACATCTTAATTCGTTACCGGGGATATTCTAAAACTTGAAGTTTGCATTTACAATTACGACGTTTTTATTATTCGTCGGCGTGGGGGTAGTGACGGTGTGTTCAAGTTTGAGTTGGAGGATTTTGTTTTAATATAATGAGTACTATTCCTTGGATTTGCACGGATTTGTGTAGTCGTTGGAAAATTATGCTTGGGGCTTTAAAGAAAATTATGATTTGGTAGGGCTGTTGTGATAAGCGAATGTTTACTCGTCGAGGACTTGGAGTTCGTTAAAGTTGATCAAAGTAATCTAAGATGTAGTATTTGCTAATTAGTCTTAAGTGGAAAGAAAATAATCTGAAAACAAATTAAATTTTTGCTTAAATATTTATGAACAATAATTTAGTAACTATTCTCTGAGATTTTAATTTACAGTATTTTTATTATAATAAAAGTAAATAAATAAATGTAATAAGAAGTTTACATTATTAATTAATATTTTTTTATATGTGTAATAGTACAATAGATATATTAATTTATTACATTCCTGTTTATAATTATTGCATTAAAATATTGCTTGTTGATAAAAAGTTAATTAGATTTTTATTAAATGTTAACTTAATGTTTTAAGTATTATAACTGTCTGTTTATTATATGATCATTAAATAATATTTTTTTTTGTAATTATAAGTAATTTTGCTTTGCATTATTTTTTAGTTCGGAAAATTTTAATTCTCATACATTATTTACTAGTAGTATTAGTAGTAGTATTTCCACTCAATCTATTCTAATGCAACAAATGAAATTGTTAGATGACACAGATTCTAACACGATTCCCTGAAATTAATTGATGGGGATTCTGAAATGTCGGAATACACTTTGAACATGCTAGTTTCCACTTTGCAACTGGTAATCTGCTCTCTTCAATGCACATCGCGCAATTGGAGTGGGAATAATTAGACCGCGAATTATTCTTGTTTTCGAACTTAATGAGGTTTGTCATTAATTTTGTGCATAATCTCCACTTGTTTTTTTGGAATAAGACTAATTTTGCCTGCGCCGCAATGAATTTAGGAAATTGCACTGAGATTTAGAAAGGAACATAAAAGAGACAAATAAAAATAAAAAAACATATTTATTACTTAATTGTAATTATTACTATAACAACATTTATTAGCTGGAAGATGTCAAATAAATTTCATGTTAGTAGCTTGATATTTTTTGTTTATGATAATTTTCAGTTGGCGATGAATACATAACATAACCTGTGTAATAATAGAAATAACATCAATTAGAAATCATATTTTAAAATATTATATTATAAGTAATTTGTTTACAAATTGGGAATGGTGTAATTCAAAATAAAAATAGGTCTGCAACCTCCCGCACAAATGGTTCAGCCACCTAGCGGCTAGTAGTGGAAAGTCAAGTATGGTGTCGGTTTATGACTGGCGTCGTTAACAGTTTGCTCACAATCACAAAACACCAAATTTTAGTCTGTGGGTACAAAATATGCAAGAACAATGGTGAAGTAAAATTAGAAGTTGAAATTAACTTGTGACCTGAAACTGAACATTATCTCATGAAGGAACACTTCATTAGCAAATTATTAGAGAAATGTACTTTGGCATTTATGTTGATCACTGTCATTTATTTTTAATTTAAAATTTCATCAAAAATTTGTTTGGAATTTTTTAATTATAAATAGTTGTAAAAAATAAATAAAATTTTCTAGTATTTAAGGAATTACTATAATTTAAATTAATTTAGGCATAGGATACATTTAAAATTGATTAAAATCAATTTGCTATTGCTACAGTCAATACAATTTTACTATCACTCAGAAGAGGGCGCTCAAAGGCATTTCACTATCCCTACTCTCTACATTTTGTATTCTTGTTGGTTAACAAGTTAACCTTATTTTAATTCTTTTTCGCAGTCTTGGTATTTAATTTATATGCAATTCTAATTACTTAATAAATCTCTTTAGATCATATACTATTTAGTCAATGTCCAAAATTTTCTTTTCATATCTAAGCTATTACAGTCATCAAAACTACCACGTTTAGATATAATTAATGTTCAAAAATAAATGGCATCCTCCTTCCCAAATAATCACTCATTCAATTTTATAATGTGATAATATGGCAATTAAATTATATTGCAATGAATTAAATAAATGCGCCAACCATTTCAATATACTTATGTCATCGTCTTTTGTCATGGGGCCCTTGTCTCTTATTCATTGCGCACATTCTATCTTCTGGCCACTCTCATTCAATTGTAATTAAAGTACATTAAGCTTACATGGCGCGGATGTTGAAGACAGGACGCTTCGAAGAGCGGTTACGATAAATCAGCGACCGCTGTCTTTCGTAATCGGAGCACACAAACCTCTGCAAACTGTTTCCCTACCCCGCAGCTTTGTTTAGATTGCAACTTACAATCTGAAGTTGGTGCAAACAATTCAACTGCAATGTAATGCGGTGAAATGAATTAATTTGGAGAAAAGCGGCAAATTGTAAATGGTTGTAATATGGCAATTTCATAAAATTTTGGCGCCTCCACCATTAAAAATACAAAATTTACAATAACAAATCACTCCATAAATTGTGTTAATATATAAGTTATTTATTTGCTTAATGTTTATAAAAGTAAATAAAATATTTACGATTCAAATAAGTTTTCGTAAAATTAAGCAAATTTTTAATGCTGGTGGAGGTGCCGGGATAAATTATATAGTCACATTTTTTTGTAACAAATGCAACTAAATTAATCCTTATCATTGACATATTTTATTGTGGTTAATATAATTATTTTTGATAATAAAAGAAAATATTTTAGTGTTTGGTGGAGGTGCCGGGTAATACATTTAAAATTATATATAATCCGTTAACTAGGTTGTTATTAGTTTAATTTAATGTGAATCAATTTCTTTTATCAAGTTTATTATTAAAAAATTCTTATAATAATTATGGAAAAATATTTTTGGTGGAGGTGCTGGAATAAGTTACATAGTCACATTTTATTTTGTAACAAATGCAACTAAATTAATTTTTATCATTGAAATATTTTATTGTGGTTAATATAATTATTTGATAATGAAAGAAAATATTTTATTGTTTGGTGGAGGTGCCGGGTAATACATTTAAAATTATATATAATCCGTTAACTAGGTTGTTATTAATTTAATTTAATGTGAATCAATTTCTTTTATCAAATTTATTATTAAAAAATTCTTATAATAATTATGGGAAAATCAGTTTGGTGGAGGTGCCGGAAGCAACTGGCTATAGCAACTTAAAAATGTATATTAATTACTAAAAATAAATAATGAATTGTCAAATTGAAATGTTTTATGCAATTCGATGATATTGGAACAATTTCGCTATCCTGCACACAAAGCTCATCAAACTCCAAAATAGGTAACATACATAAATGTTTTCGGTATCATCCGACATCCAACACCAGCGCTGTGGGTTATAAATATGCAAATACGTCCTGACTGATACACCGTAAATTAATCGACGGTATTCGCCAACATTGCATAACGCCAGCGGATGAAATTCTCGAAAAAGCAACAAATTACGAATACTCGTCATACCACACGAAAAAGTACGCACTGCCTACACAAATATTTCTGTTAGCAAGTAATAAACTGTTGTTTGGGTGGCATGGCCAATGCGAGTATAACCCAGTCCTTAATTTAAACAAACATTATACAGCTGCAACGTATAAACATCATTTTAAAACCAACATGTAGAAATAGTCAAGCTGCGCTCGATTAAAATGTTTTTATAGCTGCGCTGCAGCTATAAATGCAACGCTGCAAAAAATTGCACCGAAATTAAAAACATGCTGCATTTCGGTGAATTACACTATTTGCGGCGGATATGAATAAGAAACAAAGGCTTTAACGGTACGTATAATGTCAAAAGTAATCATTCTATGTGTGGACAGTCAGTAGAGATTTGAGCAAATAATGGATTTTATTTTATTGTGAAAATGCAATTCCTGGGTAGAGGGTAGATTAAAAAAAAAAGTGTTTTTGTTGGAAATAAATTCAAAATATGTTTGGCTTGGGGTTTTATTGGATGGGTTTAATTAGAATTGCCACAAGCAAAGACTATAGATTGTTTTTAAATATCTAAATTGATGAAAACTGGCGGCATTGGTACAAAAATATAAAATCAAATTTTAATTTGAATTAAACTATTAGCATAATAAAATTATTTGAATATAAACAACTTTGAAGCAAATATGAGTTTACATAAATTGTAGAGTAAAGCAACTTGTGTACTTTTAGTTTAAAAATCTTAAAATTTGAATTACATATTTTCACTTTTAAATATTTTTCTAGCATTTTGCCTTAATCTCCATATTCTAGAAATTTAAGCATTTACTTCAGTACTAAAACTTCCCTAATTTTATCCGGAAATAAATTTTTCCCAAAAATGACGCTTTTTCTACCTAAAAAACTAACTGTTTTTGTGACTCCAGTAATATTTTCTAATAACAAAGTTAGCCGATGTTTTAATAAATTCAAGCGGCACAAGCAGGAACTAATATTTTCCACACCAAAATGTTGCGTACTTGTGCCGCTAGAGCCACATATGTCGCGGTATGCGTTTCAGCTTGCTTCGGTAACTAAAGTTAAAAATGTCAACTCAAACAGTGCTACCAACTCATGTTGTGTAAGCGCATAATCAATGTTTCAAATATATTTTTTGCAAGTAAACGTGATGGTAATAATTGAAACCTCTTTGAATATAAGCTTTTTAAAATATAAAGGTTATCAATTTATTTCAATGTTTATTTTTAATTCAATTGGATGTAATGTCTTAAATAAAAAAATATATTTATTTGTCAATTGAATTTGAAGTGACATTGATTTTAATCTAAAAAATTAGTTTCAGGTAAAGGAATTTCTATTAATTATTGAATATCCATATGAATATCAATAAATATTGTAAGGTTTTTTTGAAATTGATTTTTGAGAAAAATAACTAAGTTAACCCGATTTATCTTGGTACAGTTGTTTGTGTTGACATTTCTGACTTCAGCTGCCGAAAGAAGCCGAGGAGAATGATGTGACAATCCACCATTTTAGTTCTCATTTGTGCCACTTGGGTTTTTTAAATTATTTACTGTAAAACAAGCTGATTGATACTAGTTATTTATTAATATTTTTTTAAAGCATATATGTCATCTGGCAATTGATCTCTTTTTTGGAGAATTGTTAAATTCAGCACGTTTTATGAATCAATTATGATAAAACGTGACTTTTCTATCCCAAGGCATCGAAAGCTCTTTCCAACTACCAAATGTGAATGAGAAGTGCGAATTCACGCAATTGAATTTCTCCTGAGGATCTTAAGATTGTTGCATTGGTACATATTCAACTGCAGCCGCCGCCTACAAACTGGCCGGGTCGAAGGCAGCGTTGATATAAGCGTTATTGTAGTATGAATGCTGTCTCGTGCCGTTTGATTTTCTTGATAGAAATCGTGCTTGGAATGGCCAACGCCGCAGATATTTATGATGAAAGGCTGCAACCGCGCATGGCGTACCGGCGTAGTTTCCGGCGATCTAGGCAACACAGATAACGCGTAATTTTTATTCGCCCAACATTCCGGGTAGCAGAGACAAAATTTAGAAAAATAAATGTGTTTCAGCTGAAATGCTTTGCAATTTATTTAATTTATATTATTAAATGGAGAAATTAACACAAGGTATTTATATCAAAATATATTTGCCATTTTAATATTTAAATTATCACAGAAAAGAAAAAAGAAAACATTTTTTTAATTACGCATATCTCGTAATTTGTTAAAGAGATTATTTCTTTCATATAGATATATAGAGATTATTTTGGTTTTCATAGAAGCAGAATGTTTTTTATCTTTTGTTTTTGACAGTTATTCTATTCTGAGTATGAATGGTTCAGTCTGCAACAATCAAATAAGATGGCGCTAGTTGCCTCCAAACAAGAACCCATCGAAATAAAGTTTTAAATTAACTTGCAGGGTACCCAATTAATTAAAAGAGCAAATACAAACCAGCAAAATATTTTATTTTTTATTTCTTGAACAACTTGTGAGTTGTAAAAAATATTATTCTCAGTATTTTAGAAATGTGTAATTATAACTATATTAGTTATCTCGGTATATTTAATGGATAAAAAATAAATTATAATTGTGTTTAATGCGAAACACAAAGAACTACTGCTCTTTCCAGAGATTCTTTTAATTAAACATAACCTCAACTCAAACCAGTAGTGCCATCTCTTTGAGTTTGCGAATACAAATTTCAAAGATATCTCATTCTAAATAGTATTGATTAACACAAGAATTCCTAAAATATATATAGATACATCAACAATGTGCATTAAAGAAATGTGGAAACACTAATTTGAAATTATACTTGTTAATAGTAATTTATACCGATAGAGGGCAGTTATAGTAATTCTAAGAGAAACCACTAAAAAAAGCAGATTTGATTCAATTAAATTGCTAACACTATTTAAGTAAATAATTTTTTCAAGTAAATTTAAACTTCTCAGAGTATATATTTTTATTCTCCAACATATCAGTATTTATTTAAGCTAGGTTTGATTTATATAAGCCGAATTGATTCAAATTACACCATCCTACATTTTTGCATCATTGATTCACGTAAAAAATATTTAATTTCAAGCAGAGTTCTGCTATGAATATTGCGTGGCAAGCTTTGAGTTTATTTATCTCCGCAAAGAGTTTGAAAGAATAGCGCCGTGAAGAGCAAACGGTGTGGTAAAGCGGTTTAGCGAGTAAAGCGAAATGGAGGCGGTCGCATTCGGCGCAGTGGAAAAATTTTCAAAGAATCGCATACTTAACAGGAAGTACAGGGAATATTACCGACACGAACAATTTGCAATGTGTGTGTGTGTTGGTAAATGTTTTAATATTCCAGTCAAAAAAAGCAAAGCTCCTCTTTTGGAAGCGTTCGTGCAGAAATTATTATTTTTATATCGCTTTATTTATTATATCATATTTGAATATAAACGATACTTTTTTATATGGAATATTAATATTACAATAAATAAACGATTTTATTTTTTCCTCTTCAACTACAAGATCATGTGTGAAAAATTTTCAAAAATTGGTTATGCACACAAAATTTTTAATTATAATGCCAATGCATTGTTCCGTATTTTTAATCTTGCATAAAAATTATTAACTCAAAATCTGACAAAAGATTTCAAATAAATAGTTGTAAGGTTTTAGAGTGTATGATTGCGGTAAGCGTATTGTTACCGATTTAAAAAGAAAAACCGACACCGTACTTGATCTTCTCATCAGTGGTCACTTAGAAAATGGGCAGTTTCTTTTGTCATCTGTCGTTTAAAAATTATCATTCTTTTGACTTTTCAAAGACA
>JAODGC010046306.1:0-19740 GCA_027574925.1 Ecitoglossa quadriceps | reverse complement strand
CCTTTGTTGACAAAGCAAACAACTTGTATGCCTTGCATATGTTACAACTGTTTAAAACAGAAACAATACAACAGAGTTAAATTCTCGATAGAAATTGAATTGTGTACCCCTCATACTGGATTTATTTACCCAACTTTATCTTCCATTGAGTTTAATAACATTTTAATTTCTGCGTTTTATTAAAAGCATATTGAACTATGTGCATTGGTTACTGAACCCCACTGCTACTGCCACTGCCAAATAATTAAGTATATTGTTAAGGTTTTTTCCAAGTTGGTACTGGTCAGTCTGATGGACCAATGGTCAATGCCCGAAGTATTTTAATGCACTCCTCAAGGTAATGTAATAAATAAGCACCTACGGTTGCTTCGTCTCGATGCGCTTCAAAGCACCATGACGCGATTGTATCATTTCGGACAAACAAATACTCCATGTTTTATGATATGCTAAAAAGTTTGCAGAAACTCAGAGTGTGAAACTAAGTGCTAATTTGAATTCGGTTTTAACAAAAATACAAACTGGGATATTATAAGATATCATTAACCATCAACATAGTGCTTGTGTCTTTTGTATCCGTATTTTGAGTGTAGGGATTCGTGAAGGTATAGTCACCCACCATACTTGACTTTTCATTACTGACCGCTTGGTAGTTGGACCTGTCTTCGGTTGCAATTACAAACCTCGCAACGGAGGTATTGGCAGACCTGAATCCCTCGGTTTGCTGACTTGCAGGACAGCACGAAGCATTTCTTATTACACAATCTTCGATTACAAGCCTGTGTCTTTTACTCCAACAGTTCATTGTTTGTATTAGCTTTGCCCATAATTTCTTGCAGCTATATACACCTTCTTTCAATCCTATGCATTTTAGAAACTCATGCCCTATTCATCTATTCTGCCTATTGTTTGTAGAAACACACTTCACGCTTACCAATATTTTGTTTTTCATTTCTCTATTTTCTTTGTGCTAGAATATTATCTAAAGGAAACTTAAAGTCAATGAGCAATTCTACTTAGTTAGGTTAGGTTAGGTTAGATTAGTATCCTGCTATAAAATAGAAATGACAAAATCATTATTTAAAGATTAACTTTTTGTAATGAATATAACACAATTGATATAAAAAGTATGATTTTCTTTCTACTACTCAATAGTAGTAGATTAAGCAATAACATTAACCTCATTGGTCTTATCTCATTCAAAACCCATTCAACTGGTATCATAAATAATTATTCTGGGACAAAGCAAGCAACATTTGTTTAGTTGTCTTCTATACTTGTGTTATCCCCAATCGCCTCCAACAACATCTAAATCGTACAAATTCAAAACATGAAACCATCGTTGGAACATGGGCTTTCCGCGATGAAAGTACTTAAGTTTCACTGGTATAAAAGTGTGTGCAAGGATACTTTCCTCTTCATTACAACAATTACCTACTATTTAGGTCTAATTGGCTACATAATTAAGCAATGGCAAATTGGTGGGTCTTACACCAACATCTCCCAGTGTGTTTCATGCCTCTTTGCATTGTCATTTTCCAACTACTTATGGTTCAACATCAAGCTATTTGAGTCCCAAGTAAAAGACATTTGCTATCTTATTAATACTTGTCCCTATTTAAATATAACTCATCCAAAAGTGACCAAAATGTTGCAAGTTCATAATATGTTTTCAGTGTGCATGATTATTTATTTTTTCATCCTATACATTTGTGTAATGATTTATTTCGGGCTTCAGAATTGCAGCAATTTCAATGCACTTGAATGTCAGTACGGTATCCCAAGTGTAAGTTAATTTCGTACAAATATCACAATGGTTAAGTTGATTGTTTCAGTATTTTTTTGTGGACCAAATTGAATATTGGTTTTATATGGTATACAACATCGCAATTGGTTTGGTAGTAGCAATATCAGGTACTACCGTTCTAAGCAATTTAGTCATTCTAAGCAGTGTGATATTCTACGTCAATATTATGTATGATGTGGTTGAAACCACCCTTAAACAAGCTAAAATGTCTGGTCATAAACAATGCCGTAAATCACAATTAATCTTGGCGTACAAACAACAGATGTATATGTTACGGTAAAAAATATCAACTCTCCCACAAATACATAGGATTAATTTGAAAATATTTCAGAATCTGGAATTGTCTTTGTTCTATTTACAAATGGCCTTTATTGGTTCAAGTAATCACATCTGGTATAACAATAGCAAATATCATCATCACAGAAATAATTGTTGGTATATTAAGCTTACTTTGTAACCCTGAAAATATATCTTGGATTTATAGCAATTTGATTGGTTATCTTTGACGATTCTGCCACTGTACATTTTTGGCACGATTATGTTGGGTATGATAGGAGAGAAAATTAAAACGATAGCTGAGAAACTAAGACATTCGACATTTTGGTATGCCCCCTGGGATGGAGATGTTTCAAGCGTGAAATTTTTAATGTTTATGAATGTTAATGCTACAAATAGTCTTATTTTACCAATTGGTAATTATGCAGAGTATTCGAATGAAATGGTTCTTCATGTAAGTAGATAATACGCTTTCATCAATTATCTGATCAAATAGAACATTTCAGATTAGTCAATTCACATATTCTATTGTGATGTTTTATTTAAAAAGTGCGACGAAGGTAGCATAATAATAAGCAACCGAATAATCGATTTTAACTTAACAACAATCAGATGTCAGATGTCCTTCAGTCTTTAGAAACAATGGATAGGAGTATAATGGGTAATAGAAAGAAGTTAAGGAAATTATTTATTCTGAGGAATTATGATAATATGCACACAATTGTAAGGACAAAGCACTTGATTTGTATGAATACCAATACAACAAATAATTGATAGTTGGAATGAACCAAATATTGTTTTTTCTACTATAAATGTATTAGCATATCAATAAAAATCCACTGGTAATAATTTGTATTTGTAAGAATTAAGTTATTGATTTATTGCCAAATTCTGAATTTCTTTGAAACAGATGGATGCTTCTCTAATAAGTTTTCAATCTGAATGAAGTTGCTTTAACAAATTTTTGTTTATTTTACAATGTAAACAACTTAAATTTGCTTGAATACCTTATTCATAATCCTGTAGAGTTTGTCATGCGGAAGTAGTTGATTGATGCTCACCTGCCCAAATTACCTCTTTACAGTTGCAACAACAACAAGCGACGAATGGGGTAATTCAACGTTAATTTGCAGAAACATACTCATTGCTCATGTTCTGTGGATCACGGTACAAAGTTATGCAAACAAATACAGTGCTTTAGAAAATACACGCAAATTGCAGTGAATTGTAAATTGTATCTTCATTTGGGGCCGGAGTGGTTTCTAAAAAGATGATGACGACATTCTATATAATATATGCTTGTAGTTTTGCAAAGACTAAAGAGAATGTTGGTAAATTAAAAGTAACCAATTGGCATTGTCTAAAAAGAGCAATAGGTGAAGAAAAAGTTTTGCGTCTTTGAATAAAACTAAAATATCTATTTAGTTTAGACTCTTGTGTTCCAATGAAATTTTGTTCAAACTATTTAAATTACTTCCGAATTTAATACCATAAAACCTTGATCCCCAATTAAAATTCTTACGACTTTTTATTAAACAACCCGAATCGAAACACATAGCGAATTGAAATAAACACTAAATATTAAAATAATGCCCAAAGATTAACAAGCTAATCAATTGTGTTTCTCTTCCCAGAAAAAGGCTAGAGATAAAAAGAAACGGGATGAGGTAATCAGGTGACAAACACATCAATGGACAACACAATTAGAGTCAAAGTGCGTTTCAAATGGCACCCACTCACATTTCTTGTGCTTCCAATTGTAATCTTTATGCAAATCAACGGGGCAACATGTAACAGAGCCCCGCGATTTCTAATCGACGGACAGACAGAAATAGTACTAAGGCTGAAAGAAGGTTCCGAAACTCCAGTTGGTAAATATGAACAACAAGCTATAAACCAAAGCTGACTGTTGATTCTATTATCATCTGCAGGTACTCTGATATACAAACTCCGAGGCGTAGATCCGGATGGCGATAAACTCGTGTTCGGCGTGCGACACACGGCAGGAAGTAACGTAATTCGTGTGGAAAGCGCATCCGCAAGTGAAGCAAATGTTTATTTAAATCAGGAACTCGACCGCGAGGTAAGTGCACACCGGTTGGCGTCGTATGGCGCAGATGGTAGTCCACCAACTGTGAAAAACGCATTTTTAATTCATATTACTTCACTGTCTGCTAACAGGCGCGGGACGAGTACGCTTTGGTGCTCACCCTCACGGATGGCAACCTGGGTGCTGGCAATTTCATCACGCAAAGTTTACTCCTACTGGTTGAAGATGTGAATGACAATGTGCCGGTATTTAAACCCTATCAGCCGTCTCTCACGGTAGCGGAAGATGCAAGCCCCGGCATATTGACCACTTTGGAAGCGGCGGATGCGGATGAGGGAGCCTATGGACAGGTGGTATACCATCTACAGGAAGCTGATGAAGATACACCAACGTTTTCTGTTAGTACTGTTAGTGGCAAAGGCGTTGTTAGACTTATAGGTACATTATTACCATCTAGACAAAGGAAGGAAGTATCTAATACCGAGATATTTAGGTGATTTGGACTTTGAGAAGCAGAGGGTCCATCAATTGAAGGTGTTAGCTGTGGATAGAGCTAAACAAGGAAGGGTCAATACTGGAACCGCTGCGATACTCATCCGCGTTCAGGATGTGGAAGATAAATCACCAGAATTTGTTCGTGTGCAACCAGTTGCACGAATTGCAGAAAATGCTCCGATTGGTACCTCTATACTACAAGGTAATCGAACAATTGATGAATATGTTAGAGTGTCCGATTTTAGGATAATCGATATAATGTGTTTATGACAGTGACGGCAGTTGATGGTGATCGGGAAGTTAACAATCCTATAGCGTACAGTTTAGTGTCGAATGGTATTGACAAAGAAAGCGATTTGTTTAGAATTGAAAGGCATACTGGTATTGTTTACACTACCAGCACTTTGGACAGGGAATTGTCAGCATCGGGTTCTTATATTCTGCAAATTACTGTGAGTTCCTTGACATTCAGAGAAATGCACACATCAATTATCTGGGCAAATTTCGTTTCCAGGCTACTGAAGTTGGAAGCAAAATACGCCCTCCACCACATTCCACCACAGAAGTCACTGTAATCATCACAGACATTAACGATGAAACACCTCAATTTAGAAGTAGTGGTTATTGGTGTGAAATTCCAGAAAATAGCCCCGTCAACACTCCTCTGACATTTCTAGGGAACTCCATTAATGATGTCTTTGATTATGACCAAGGTGTTAATGGTACATTTCAACTTTTTATCCGAGATCACAATGATATATTTGAAGTAACTCCTTCCAAGGTTATTAATGAAGCAAATTTTCTAATTCGAATTAAAAACTCTTCTGCCTTGGATTACGAAAGCAACCAAACATTTAACTTAACATTGGTGGCACGTGAAACAGTAAAGAACCATCCCAAGAAAAGTGAAGTACCGATTACTGTGAGTGTTCTAGATAGAAATGATAACTATCCGGAATTCTCAAAACCATTCTATGAGGTGTGGGTGCCAGAAAACTGCCAAGCAGGTACAACAGTCGCTTGGGTACAAGCTCTAGATAAGGATTCAGGGAATTATGGTACAGAAGGTGTTAGGTATACTAATCTAGCTGGTAGTATAGCTGATTTGCTTAGTTTAAACCCATTGAGTGGTGTGATAAATGTAAAACTACCTGGTGGGTCAAGTTGGGACAGAGAACAAGTCGGTCGGCATTATTTAACGGTGGAAGCTAGAGATGATTTAGGCACGGGAAACAGAAATACGGTGCAATTGATTATTAATATAGAGGATGTAAATGATAATCCACCAGTGTTTGTCCAGAATAAATATGAAGCTAGACTAGTAGAGAACTCGATGGAGTTTGAGGTGCCCTTAAAAGTTGAGGCAAGAGATGCTGATTTAACGGGAACCAAAAATAGTGAGATTAAATACTTACTGATTTCAAACTACTTAAACTTTTCAATTGACACACAAAGTGGGTATATCAAACCAACACATCCGTTGGATTTTGAAGCATTCAAAGGACCAAACAGTGAGAACATCCGAATATTACATCTAACTACCAGAGCTGCTGACTATGGTGAACCTAGTTTGCATTCGGAAGTTCCACTGACTGTGTACTTGATAGATGCAAATGACCATTCTCCTAAATTTGATCGACATGTTTATAATCTTACCATTCCGGAAACAATATCTGGAGGAACTTCAATTTTTCAAGTTAGAGCGCATGATTCAGATGGATCTGCACCAAATAGCTACGTTGTGTACAGAATACAGAATGGTGCTTCGGATAAATTTACAATCGGGCCAGAAAATGGGGTTATTGCAGTAGCACGTGGGGCCACTTTGGACCCGGATACGACCCAACCTCGTACCACATTGTATTCGCTGCAAGTCATTGCATTGGATGGTGCTACCGGAGAAAATCAAAAAAGTGCCAATGTCACCGTTAATATAAACATTCTAGATGTCAATAATAAAGCACCTACGTTCATCGATCCTGGTACTATCACAATTATGGAAAATACAGCAGTTGGGTCAATTATAACACGTGTTAGAGCCACTGATATGGATTCGAGTGCTAAACTGATGTACAAACTTGATGCAAACTCTTGCCAGGCTAAGAATGAACGCGGCATTCTACTGAAAAGACCTGAGTTTGATTGTGAAACATGGTTTGACTTGGATGAAGAAAGTGGTGTTCTAACAATATCAAAATTGATTGATAGGGAATTCATGGAAAGTATTGTTTTAACATTGACTGTAGAAGATATTGCTTCTGAAACAGAGGAACCCCAAGTCGATATAAGTAAGTAGGTTCTATCTATTCTGAAACCCAGCATAATATTACTTCCTTCTAGCACAACTTGTAATTAAAGTTGACGATGTAAACGACAACAACCCAAAATTTAGGAAGCCTTTCTATCGCTTCTCGGTAACTGAAAACAGCAAAAATGGCGTTGCTATCGGTAGCATAATTGCAGACGATTCAGATAAAAACAAATCAGTTACTTATTCTCTAGAAGGCAGATCCGATATCTTAGCTTTGGTTTACTTGGATAAGGATACTGGAGATTTACTGGTTGCAAATAAAATTGATCATGAAATGTATGACTGGTTAAATCTTACTGTCAAGGCAACTGACTTGGACATACCACCAAGATCCAGCCGAGTTGAGTTATTCATCCAAATCTTGGATGAAAATGATAATAACCCATTCTTCTTGCCCGAACCAAAAATAATTATGGTGGCTGAAGATACTTTGATTGGTAAAAAAATTGCTACCCTGGAAGCCAAAGATTCAGACAGTGGAGAATATGGAAAGATAACTTACTTGTTGGATAGAATTTCATCTCAAGGGAAATTTGCTCTGGATCCGGATACAGGCGTTCTGAAAGTGGCGGATGAGTTGGACCGAGAAACCAAGCAAAATTACCTTTTGGTAGTAGAAGCGTGGGACAACTATCAATATGGGTATAATACTGGAGAAAGTCGAAATGCATTTAAACATATAAAGTAAGTGACTGTAGATAAAGAAAAATACGGAATTTGAAATCCCAGTTTATACTTGGATAAAATAAGGTCATTAAAGACAAATTTTATTTTGGTTATTTGTGTTTGTGTAGCATAATTACTTTCCGAAGAAATAATGAAGCAATCCTTAAAATTTTCATTGATTCCAACGTACAAGAATATTATATTACATTATAATTTATAACTTTTAGTGTAACTATTACTGATGTCAATGACAATGTACCACAAATGATTTTACCCCCATCTTGTATCTCAATAACTGAGTTCCACGAACCTGGCCAAGTTATCACCACGATTCAAGTGCAAGATGCAGATGATCCAGACACTCAAAATGGCCAAGTAATCATGGACATTGCAGGTGGTAACCAGCAGAAATTATTTGTTTTGGAGCAAATAACCGAGTTGTCCGCAGAAATCAAAGCCGTGTCAACGTTGCAAGGCAAACATGGAAACTATTCTTTGATCCTAAGAGCTCATGATCTTGGAACACCAAGTCATGTATCCAAAGGGATTTTGCCAATTTGTGTGACTGATTTTAATGATCATGCCCCCGAGTTTTTGAGTCCTCCACATAATTCTACCTTAAAGGTACCAGAAGTAAGTATAGTACAAAAGCGCCTAAATAGAGCAGGTAATTAAGGATGATTTTTATTGAAGAATGCAACTGTTGGAAGTGCTTTGGTGCAAATTGTAGCGCAAGATGATGATGTAGGACCAAACGGAGCAGTTAGGTATAGACTGAAAGCAGATCCAGCAGGACATTGGAAGACATTTAATTTACAACCTGTTTCTGGTATATTAGAATTGCGCTTACCATTAGATAGATCCAAACAAAAGATTTATGATGTAAGAGTAATCTCCTTGTATCGATTTTGTATTACGTTGATCTTCCAATATTGTTCTAGATCCGAATTGAAGCTTATGATTTAGGTGTCCCAACAGCTCTAAGCTCAGATCTTGATTTGACGGTTTACGTCAGTAATATAAATGATTACCAACCACACTTTATGCTAGATGAATATCTCGTCAACTTTACAGAAAACAAAAATGCAGGCTATGAAAAGCGTCGTTTACCTGAAACGGTCGACCGAGATGAATTAGAATTTGATGGTCCAATATCACCAATTTGCTACTTTATTGTAGGTGGTAATGACAGAGACTTATTCCGCCTACATGCTTTATCTCACGAGCTTACCGTTGCCACACCATTGGACCGAGAAGAACAAGACGAACATGTGCTACTGGTTAAAGCAACAGAAGATTGTTTGTCACCACCAAGGAATCATAGTTTTTTTGATACAGCTGATGATACACTCCTCAAAGTTATCATTAAAGTTAAAGACGTTAATGATAACGCCCCAAAATTTCTACATCAAGTATTTACTGGCGGAGTGAGCACCGTTACTAGCTTTGGTACCAAATTCATGCACGTGAAGGCTTTAGACCCAGATTTTGGTCCCAATGCTGAAATATCATATTATTTGGTTGGTAAAATTCAAATGACTTTAACGGAAGGCTTAGAGAACTTACAAAGAGCCCCTTTTCTTGTGGAGAAGGACACAGGATCAGTGCAGCTCAACTTTGATCCACAACAAGGGATGAAAGGATATTTTGACTTTATGGTAAAAGTGTTCCAACTAAAATTTAACCATTGCATGGCACTTAGTTGGTTTCTTTTAGGTACTTGCTAATGATACAGGTGGTTTAAAAGATATGGCGAGGGTTTTTATTTATTTACTACGAGAAGATCAACGTGTCCGTTTTGTCTTAAGACAACAACCTGTAGAACTACGTAATAGAATTGAAATATTCCGAGAGTAAGTCTAATCAAACACCATGCTAATCATATAATTGGCATAATTTTTGTGGGCAGAATTTTAGGAAATGTCACCGGCGCTATTGTAAATGTAGATGAATTCCGAGCCCATGCTAATCACGACGGGACTGTGGACAAAACAAGAACTGATTTGTATCTTCACTTGGTAAATCGGAAAGATCACTCTATTTTGGAAGTCGCCGAAGTGTTACGACTTGTTGATCAAAACACAGAACGCCTTGATGCACTGTTTAAAGAGTTTAACGTGTTGGATACGCAACCAGGAGGAGCACTAGCGTTGAGCGTGGTTCAGAAAGCCGGGACGACATTTTGGCTCACAGCCAGTTCGCTGTTTCTATTCCTGCTACTACTCCTATGCTTGGCTCTATGTGTAAACCAACGACACACATATCAGAGGAAATTAAAAGCAGCGACTGCTACAGCATATGGTAATGACCTTGCCAATTATAAAGCAACGAACTAAGTTTAGATGCTTTCAATTGCAGACAGCGAAATTGATGGTCGCGGACTAAGTGGCCTAGGTGGGCGTGTGCCCAATACAAATAAACATAGTATGGAAGGTAGTAATCCAATGTGGCTCAAAGCATATGAAAATGAATGGTACAAAACGTCTGATGACATGAGGTAATAATATCTGAACATACTTTGAATGTTAGGGTCCTAATTTAAAGCTTTATTGGGTGCAGTCAAAACTCAGAGCATGATTCTCTAGACGAAAATGTTATTTCATCCGGAGATAGTTCAGACCCTACGTTGATACGTGCACAAAACGTGTATCAAACTGTGCCACCCATCCTGCCCCCACGAAAGATGGAAACGACTGAGTTATGATTGTCGGTATGTCGATGGGTCGAAGGTGATATTACATCCATTAGTCCATCACCATGAGAATCAACGTAGATCTTACTAGTAGGTGTAATGGATACCCATACCAAATAATTAACTAAAATATTCTCGAATGAATAAGCTGGTTTGCAATTTAAACCTGTTTTAAGTCATAATGCAACGATTATTTATTTGTGCATTGATTAATTGTAGAGTGTGAATGTTAATAAACCTAATTATTAGACCTGGTGTAAGTGTGTAACCTTTTCAAGATTTTACTCTCAAGAATCGAAATGTATCAAGCGCCAGGTGCTTTATGTCAATCTTGTAAATTCTAACCAATCCTTTTACCTTGTATATACAAAATTATAATAAAGTATTTAAAAACTGTTACATGACATCATTGATGCTTGCTTAATGGTGTCAGTAAAAAGTGGTTCAGTTTAATTTTGAACCTCAACATAACACAAAATATTATTTTGGTTAAATAGCATACATTTGGGAACTGAATCCAAACTATCAAATTCCATTATATTGCGGTATCATAGTTTCTTTGATACTCCTGATGGTACAGTCCTCAAAGCAGTACTTAATGGGGTCAATCGGAATGCCCCCAAAGTTGTGCTGATGGAGTTAGTACTGATAGCAGTTTTGGTCACAGAGTTATACACGTCAAGACTTTAAACCCACATTTTGGTCGCAATGCTTATTATTTAATGGATCAAATACAAATAACTCCAAAGATGGTTTGGAAGAGTTACAAAGAGCAACTTAAATGATGGAGTGGAAAACTGAATCAGTACAGCACCAATATTGAAGCATGTCAGTGGTTATATTTTGTGTCTGTCAGTTCATGTGCATCCTTAATTGGTGGTTTAATTGAAATGACATCCAAGTCCAAGAATGTGTTCCTAAATTGGTTCACCACCGCATTATTTAACTCCGCATAAGTGAAATTAAATCAGGAGATGTTTATTGTATTGCTTTGTCTTTGCTCATTTTTACCCAAATTATATTAAACCATTTATCCATTTGAGTTGGGTTACTATTATGACGCCATTGCTACCTTTAGATGATGATGTCATCATTTGTGGGTCAAATACAGCTAAGCATTTTAAATGTGTACAGCGCAAGTGTGTTACAACCTGGGTGAGCTGTGAGAGTGAGTTAAATTTAGATGCTTCGTCATTCGTAAATACTGCAGCACATGTTTGATATAATACCAACTGGTCTTTTGAAATGATGTGCAAATCCTAACATTACTTCCATGCGGGATGGATAAGATTGAAGCACATGGTACACTAGCAAATGTTGGTTTTCAACAACTTGGCGTGCTTTTTGTTAACGTCCGGTTAGTTGTGGTTGGGCAGTCATAGCAAACTGTTCCTATTGAAAAGCAAATTGATGCAAGTAGAAGTAGTTATTTCGAAAGTATAGTGCCATAGAAATTAATCACCATGTCTGAGAATAAACCGGATACAGTGCCTGGATTGGGATTTAAGGATAAAGAGAAAGCATACGAAACGATTAGAATCCTAGAAGGTCGTGATCCGGACTATCAGAAATTGGCAATTAAAGGACTTATTGGAAGAGCTAAACGTGTCCTTACTCGTAAGTATTCATCACATTAGTTTACCAAACTATGAATTGATGTTAACATTAGTGAATTTTATGATTGCAGTGACAAAAGACAAAGAGAAAATACGAAATATTAACGATGCGATGAAAATATTTGACGACTGGTTAAAAGTCTATGAAAACTCTAACAAATCAAAAGAAAACCGACCTTATTTACCATTATCTACTATGAAGCTATTTAAACCGCTGGCGGATAGATACAAGTTGGGAAACTCTGGCTGGGGACCATTCTTTGAGGCATACACCAAAGTTCAAGGAGAATATAAGAACTTACGAACTGTTGAAAGCAATGAAAAAGACATCACATGGGACATTGTTAGAAACAAACAACTCAAACTTATCATGAAGAAGTTCAATGATGAAGATCCCAATTTATGGGAAGATGATTTGCCTACCAAGGCACATATGGAAATGATTTTGTGGTCGTATAGTCCAGATGCAGCCAAAATTAAAAAGAATTTATCTAAGCTAGAGGAAAAACTAGGTAAAGATGATGGTCATAGTAATGACGAAAAGCAAGAAGGTAGGAAACGGAAAACGTCATCAAGTTCACAATCGGACAGTGATGAAAGTCCTAAGAAAAAGTCAAAAACCTAAAAATTTATTATTTATATCAACTGAGAATATATTAAGATTGATTTTCTTTAGACACTTATGTACTTGTATTGTTAATGTTTAAAAAACATTTTTGCGTGTTTCTTTCTTCAATTTGTCGCTTTGCTGAACATCAGTATTCTTCAAAGTAATACATAAAGATGTCAATCAAAATAATCCTAAAGTTGTACTGATGAAGTTACTACTATTAACAGTTTTGGTAACAAATTTATACACGTCAAAGCTTTAAAGGCAGATTTTAGTTCCAATGCTTATTATTTGCTTGATAAAATAGAAATAACAGGAGCTTTGGAAGACTCTTACAAAGAGCAACTGTTTTGAGAAGAAGAACATTGATTGAAAGATATATCAGTTATATATCTTTGCTAGTAGATGGATATTTTGAAATTTCAATTGAAGATATCAACAGATTGAAATCTTTCTTTAAAAATTTAACCACCTAATAAGTGTCAAAATAAACTTATCTTAATAGAATGAATATGAGACACATGGTGATCAAAGTAAACGAAACACTGTATCAATTATTAGTATTTGTTGTACTCAAAATTAACGTTGTTGTTCTTATTAAAAGAACTACTATCAAAGTAGTACAATTAATTTTAATGCTCAGCAGTAAAAAATAAAAGCATATTTTGCTTGAAGAGTAATATTCCTGCAACAGAAACTAAGTCAAATTGTTTTCTATACTTATCACTATGAAATCACACTTGGTTGATACTCCTGATAATATACTCCCCAAAGTAAGACATAAAAATGTCAATCAGAATGATCCTAAAGTTGTGATGATAAAGTTAGTACTGTTAGCAATTTGGTAACAAATTCATTGTTTAGTTGGTAAAATACAAATGATAAAGTGACGGTTTGGAAAACAGAAACAACAACATTTTGAAGAAAAGAAAATTGGTTCAGGAATATGTCGGTTATTTTCATATCTGCGTTGTTGTACTTAAATTTAATGCTATTCATGTAGTGTTAAACTTATTAAACTAATACCCGAAATAAGATTTCAGGCGATTATTTATAATAATATATTTCTTCTATACATTAATCTTATAGATTCACATCTTTTGATATCATTACAACATTAATAGATACAACTTTATATGTACACCGACACAATTGTAAATATCCTCTTATCTCCCTTGATTTCATCTGCATTCATAACATTTATTATACAGCAATATAATAAACCATTGGTGTCTTTACCGACTTTACTTGTATCATACATAACTTATAGTTCATTTGCAAAATAGGTTTGGCATGTAATGGTTTAGTTTTGCAATTGCAAATTACCCAAGCAATTTTGGCACTTTTTTAGTTATCGACGCAGCAGAAACGAATAAACATGTTGATATTGTCGCTGTTTATATTAAACATTTGTAGGTCCAACATTCAATAAATGCTTTCTTTTCATCCGTATCATCCAGAGAACATTTACAATAAATTCTTCTAGAAAAAATAGACAGTATGCAAGAGGAATTTTAAGAACACATTGTAATTCTTTCTTCTGACTTGGGATATGTTTATATATCGCATTGTTTGAATGTTTTCCATGTTGTGCATATATATATATCGTAAAAGGTATTGGTTAAAGTCAGTTAAAGGAAGAAAATTTGTGCGGAAAGTCCTCTCCTCAATACTCCTAGTGTAGACCATGAAATAGTTTTCAAATTTAATTTCCTTCTAGACACATTGCTATAACATCTTTGAATATTGTGTGATTACAACACAGTTGGTTGCCTGACGATTTCACCGAAATTACTCCAAATCTATCACTAGTCTAAAGGGATGTTCAAAAAGATAAATAGATTTTGTGGAAGTATATGGAATTTTGTTGCATTTTAAATGTGACACTGAGTTTAAACACTTAATTTTCTAGGCATGCCAATGAAGAACTCTTCAAATTTGATTTATCTAACAGCGAGAAATTCGAACTGGGTGTGGACCTTGGAACAAGCCTTGCCAAAGGAGTCATTCGTTAAAGGTGCACAAATAAATAAGTAAAGTTGTTATTTGTTGGTTGTTATAAGGAAAAATGATCAACTTCATGATGAATTAGCATTAATAGCATGAAAGCGCATTGCCATGGTAATACGCTGGAGCTTAAAATGTGAGTAGCGTAGGAGCGCAAGACGAAAAGTTCTTGGAAAATGTATCCGTATTGATTACGCAAATATTAGTTTTCCCTCAGCGCGCTTAGCAAACAGACTGTTTTAAAATGCCAAACCATCCGTGTGCCAATTGCGCATAATTGTCGAATTCGTTGCCGAAGAGTGATAAACGAATCTGAACGCCATATAATATTCTAGATCACAGCTGCGCATTCGACTTATTCCGCTGTGCACCGCACTCCAACCGTCACCGATGGCTTATAGTAGTTTATCGAGGAAAATGTCCCAGGACACGAATGGTACCTGTGAGGGCCTCGGTTTGGCTGCGTAATGTTCTTTTTGGTTTCTTGGTCGATGTGAAGCGTGCAGTCGACGTTCATGTCCACGATGGAGGTGGACGAGCGCCGACCGACGAACGTCAGAAGGAGGAATCAAACACCGCCATCGAGGTCGAAATGTCGCCGTCTCCTTGGCAGCACTCGAGAAATTCATCCAGCGTCACTACACCATCCTGATTTTTATCCATTTTCTACAAAAGCACACAAACAATAGAGGTACTATATGCAACAATATGCCTGGTGGGAGAAGGAGAGTTACTTGAAAAATCCGATCCACTTTTTCCTTCACTGTATCCTCCTCAATGCTGGGTTCAGTCAGTTTGCCCATCAGTTCATAAACGGCAGTGACAATATCTGTCATTTCTTCTTTGGTGATGCAACCATCGCCATTGATATCATACAGTGTAAAAGCCCAACGTAGTTTTTCTTCGAGTGATCCACGTGACAATATGGACAAATTTTGTACAAAATCCTACAATTCATCCACGAATCATTATCGCCGCTAAAAATCTTCTTGTAAGAAACTTACCTCAAAACTAATTAAGCCGCTATGATCTTGATCAAGTGTGTTGAAGACATAATGGGCATATTGGCTGGAATTGGCTGTAACAATTAAACATAATAACAACAACTTTTTAACGATAAATTAAAGCTAATTACTGCATTTATTCCATCTGCACTATAGTCATCCATAGTGCATTATACAACCTAACTTAACCTAACCTAACCCAACCTTTTTTTAACACGCATTCCATCTTCGTATTGTTACGCTATTCTTGGATGCAAAATCCTTTTTATTATGAAGATTAACCATTCATTGTCATAATTTTTGTGGTGTGTGATTGGGAGTGGTACCCATGACGGTTATACGCCAACACCATACCTGACATCTCCCCACTGGCCGCCTAGTAGCTGGACCGTTTGTTCGGAAGTGTGCACCCTCCTCTAGGGTTTAACTACCTCCCACTACGCTTCCAACAAAAGTGTTAATTGGATTCAAACCCGCGATCTTCCGTCGGAAACCAACGCATTCCCATATGTGTTACCGGGACAACTATCAACCCCTTGCACTTTGTAAATATTGTGTTGCTCAAAGGCCTTTAACTAAATAAAGCAGAAAATTGAAATTAATTACATCCTGGATCTACTAGCTATGACTAATATGTGGTTGTAAACCACAATCAATTAGATGATATTGATGCAAATCAATCTTACTTCTTGACTATTATTGAAAGCTTAATGATAAATATACATAAAACATTGATACAACTAAGTAAATGTTTATATCTATTGAGGTATCTCAATAAAAATATGATATTTCTATAAAGAGTTGAATATTTTCCTCGCTATGATTGAATCGATATCATCCTTCACCAAATCCCGTTTTATTGAATTCCTGCATTCGCCACATAGTACATGCAGCAAGTTGCTATTCGTATAGAAAATCAAATTGTGCAAACAGACATAAATCTACTTGATTCGACATGTACTATGCCCAGCACTTGAACCCATCTTTCGAGGAGAAAATCTTTTATTTTAAGACTTGAAGCGAGCAAGGAACTTGTGTTTGCTTTGGATTAGAAAATACATTTCCGTCGATACATAATTCATGAATGTTTGAGACATGTACGCATTGTGAAAGTACAGCTGAGAAGAAAATGTTAAAACAAAATTCACTTGTTGATTGTAGAAGACATTACTCTGTGACTGAAGGAAGAAAATTGAGCAAGCGGAGAATTATAGGTACATTCAATACTAAAGAATGTCTTAGATCAAAATGCCACTGGTCCATTAGACATAGTTTGTTTTCTTTTATATCCTACCATTAGTTGAATAGCAATAAAAA
This sequence comes from Ecitoglossa quadriceps, assembly GCA_027574925.1. NCBI lineage: Eukaryota > Metazoa > Arthropoda > Insecta > Coleoptera > Staphylinidae > Ecitoglossa > Ecitoglossa quadriceps. The sequence continues at coordinate 2,892 of JAODGC010046306.1, read as the reverse complement.
AGATCAGCGTTCGATTCATTGGATTTTACGACGTTGGTTACCATCCATCACCATAAGGAAATTTCGAGCAGCTATATCCACATTTTTCGCACTTTATTTTGTGCTTATTTACAAAAAAAGCTTTAAAACTAATAAATGGAATGCAAATATATCATAAATCAATGCAAATTGTATGGAATTGCAATTGGAATCAGACATACAACCACAAACACAAGATTTGTTTGTATAACTTTGATGATGCGTTCAGTTTGGTTTAGATTTGTGTCTGAATCAAATGGATGGCAAATCTGCTCTTCAACCAACACAACCCAGCCATCTATTACTCTGATAATGTAAAACACATGTTATTATAGTGTGCCAAAGTATACAGATATCTTAGGTCTAAAAATTGCTGCCGATGGGAGCAAGGAAGAGAATTAATAGAAGAATTACCTCCTTGTGGAAAAAACTGGGCATAAATCATCTTAAAAGTATCCTCTTTAACAACACCAGTTGGACATTCAGCTTTGAATCCTCGATAGATCCGTTTGATTTCAGCTTGAGTGAAACGGGTAGCTTTGCATAAAGATTCCAGACTATCTGGACGATACCGTGGTGGAGTTTCCAAATCCTCAAGCTCAGAATCTGCAAATAAGGATCACATTTTTAGGCGATCATTCAAATAGGAATCATGTTGGTTATAATAAAGATAATTTCATTAGTAAGTATAACTAATATTATGCCAGCGATAAGCGATAATTCATTAGCACTCCCCGGAGCAGGAATTACGGCGTATTAGCACAATCGCACATTGATTGATTACATACACCGCCCGGGCCGATAGCAACGTCTCATTGTTCGCGTTCGTAAGCAGGAACTCCTCATTGATATTCCAGCAGCGTTAGGCCCCACGATCAACCCGTTCAACTCGAGCGCGTCGATTCATCGACGCTGTGTTGAGTAAATACCTCCGGTCCCTGCTCCTACATCACCATCCTAGTGGGAGAGTGGAACGCACATTACCTAGCGCTGATTTCACACCGGTCCAGGCCTCGCGCACGTAGTTGAACACCCGGCGTATTAGCGGCCGCCGTCGATGACGATGGTGCCGGTGCTGTTCCTGCTCTTGCTCCTCTTGTTCGACCTGACGTTCTGGATCAACCGCAGCTGGCTGAACGTCTTGCTGCGTCCGCACGCTGAGACTCTGGTCTTCCTGAGGTCGCGTCGTAGACGGTCGGACCTCCGAGGGTGCCGGCTGGTGTTGGTGCGGCTGTTGATGCGGCTGACGTTGCACCATGGGGTACATCATTCGATCGGCCGCATCGCCGCGTCTGTCTCGCGCCAGGACGCGACACGTGGACGCCACTTAACACATGGTTAACTGAGCTTGGCACAGTTTCTGGGAGCACGCTGTTACACTGACAGGTGGCAAATGCATTATTGCTAAGTATTAGCAACTCCAATCGTATTTATTTACGGTTAGTCCTAGAATTTAATGTTAGTTAAATCTGCAACAACAACACACACAGATTAGTAAGGAATATGTTTCAAATTACAGCTGAGCCATTTTCTAAAATATATTATACTAATCATTTTGGTGGATGGTCAAATATTAGAGCTTTAGCAATTATCTAGTACAAATTAATTCAAGGAACTTGACCTTCATTCCAATGTAGTTTCGGAAATGTTAAGCATGAATTGTTAACATGGTAATTCAACACAGTCCAGCGGAGGGTAAAATTTCGATACGGTTTGTTTTGCTCAATGTGAGAACCCACAACTCAAACCGGCACATCAAATGATTGCAATCAAACATAATAATTAATTTCACCAATTGCATCACGCCCTATTTCCTGAAATAAACATATACATGTAATCAATTTCAAATATTCCGCATCCTAATCACTATAATGGTGACGGAAACATAGCAAACTTACATCAAAAGGTTGCCTAGCTTCATCATTTCCTTGCCCATTTGAGGGCTAAATGTACATGCCAGGAGAACCGCCATCACTTGTTTGCTGCCAGGCACAATTTGCATAAACGTGTGCACACATATATTTCACGTGGCCAGGTCCTGCTGTTCCTGCTGGCTTGTGCACTTTTCATTTGCATTTAACGTTTTTCCTTCGCACGTATTGCCTGCAGCGTTACGCTTAATACTCGTAAATACTGCAAATATTATTTTTGCACGATGGAGATTTTTTAATTATTTTATAACACATGTTAAGAGTCTTTATCCAGAAGATGGAAAATGTTGAAGTATAATCATGTAAATATTTGCATTTATAAGGATGATTCCAATCATAATACATGGTTTTGACGAAGGTACAAAGGAATATCTCAATCGGGATTCAAATAGCTAGTTAGAACGTGAAAGCTCGGGTAGGTATTGAACGAGCTTTTTGAAGATCATGAGGATCTCTTTTTAAACGTATGCTAATGTATGTTTCCTTGATGGGCAACCGACATTCTTTCATGTTGATAGTTTCACCAAAATGTCTTGTTAGATAATATGTTTCAATAAAAATACAGCAGTATATTAAATTTAGAGATTCTGAATTGCAATTCGGAAATTATAGAAGATATCCTCTATTGGCCTAGCAAATGCTATAGGCCTACAAATTAATATACAAAAGACCCAGATCCTAACGCAATCGCGAAGAGACCACACGCGACCAATAATCGTAGATGACGCTTTAGAGCAAGTGAACAACTTCACATACCTGGGCACCAACATCAACAACGTAGGACGAGAAGACGCAGAAATAAATGCCAGAATTATGAAAGCTAATAAGGCCTATTTTGCTCTAATACACGTCTTCAAATCAAAAACACTACACAAACATACAAAGGCAAGAGTATACAAAACAATCATCAGGCAAATACTCTGCTACGGATGCGAAACGTGGA
>JAODGC010046295.1:0-34704 GCA_027574925.1 Ecitoglossa quadriceps | reverse complement strand
ATATTAGGTTAAAGATTTATATAATATAAATAATAAAAAATATAATTTTCGTAAAAAATGTAAAATTGGAGAATTTATTTATGCGTCATAATCATAAATAGTTAAACTTATGCATTTCTCCAGATAATGCGACTTTATGAATTGATAATTTAATTACTAATTAAAATACCTCATTTCTAATTTTTTTAAATTTATAAGAAAATAATGGTGGGCGTTTTAAGTCCAAGTAGGGTAAAAATAAAAAAAATGGAAAATAAAGGGCCTTTCACATATATGGTTATATTATTTACAAATATTAAATGTTTTCCTTGGGGTATGGAAAACTATTAGAAAAAATTCGTAGTTGCATAACTTATTTTTCTCATGAGGAACAAATTTGAGGGCAAAATTAAAAATCTACCATGGCATTGCGGGGAGAAATTCATTATATTATTGTAATCTGAAGGAATCACACATATGAATCACAAATATAAAAATATATGTAAACATATAAAGTTAGTTGTAAGGTGTTCCTATTAGGTTAGGACTAGTAGTACTATTTCTAGACATGCCAAGTTATTCCCAGGCAATGTATGGTTGTTAGAACATTTCAAGTCGCGACTAATAAGCATTAATGCAAACCTAAAAGTTGGTAGTTTGTGAATATCCAATTTTGACTTGTTAGGTTGATTGAAGCTTTGAGTACCATCAGAAGTTGAGTATTACTTACTTACTATGCTGCTTATCACATTACTTTTATATGCCTTAACAAGCAGACATTAATGCTACACATGAAGTGCATGATGGGTATTATAGCATTTTACATTTATTACTATTTTGATTCAGATGTGTCATTAAACCAGCTTAGTAGATACAATGTATCGAAATGGAAATCGTGTAGCAATGCAATTTTTCAAACAATGCTAGTATGTGCCACTAGTTACAACATAAACGTTACTACGCCCCGCCAAAAACTAATAAAAATAACAGTTGGGGGCGCGATTTATGCCGTTATGTGTAGGATTTTACGTTCGGTAGTAAAATGCGCCCCCATGGTGTAGTTCGTACCTCGCGATGCAAATGAGCGCGCAGCATTTTAACGCTCATTATCGCCACTAGTAAATTATAAGCGCTACAAGCACCGCGACGATGTTGAGACACGGGACGCAAAAAATATAATCCACTTCAACGCCACGTTTTCATCGTAGAAATAAGAACCTGCTTAGCGTTTGCGAGCGTCAGGTAGTAACATAAATTATATGCAAGAGTTTCGTGTGCGAAGCCGTTGAATTTTTCACCCTGTGCGTGGGTTGGGCGCGCATTGTGCTGCAGGATGGAGTCAATTTAGCCCTGTGCCCATTTCTACGCGTTGCAATAACTAGCTCCACTACCTGAAGGAAAGTCTGCACAACTTGCTCGTTATCGAAGGAATCTAATTTTAGGTTTTATTTATTTGCTCTGGAGATTTCTGGCCGGCATGAGAATTTACGACGAGCCTTAGATTTTATTAATTATCTACCACAATCTCATCATTATAGCATTTACTAGATAAATTTTTAAAAAATTGTACTGCTTAACTTGCATACCAATAGTACACCAGGCCTAAGCTATCTAGGTATGAACCTACTGTCCTACTGCATTCTTGACCATTTGCCTTCTTGGGGTGCCCACCACTTCTAATTCTGCATTTTCCTCTTCAAATAAAAATTGAATTTTAATCTAAATATTACTATCCTTTCCAATAGCAATGTGATTATCTGGCTATCAAATGGACATAGACCATAAGACCATTTCAATTAATTACCTTACCCATCTATGCTTCTCCAATCCAATGAATCCAATAAACACAATGCTAATCAATTGCTAATCAGGTTAGTTTTGAAAGTCCAAACCTCAATTGTAAGTAAACCTTTTTCAGAACACTTCCTGTTCAGTTATCATTACTTAGTCGCGTATTATTCTTATAAAGCCATGACAGAACTTAGCTTCATATTTGAAAGTTGGTTTGTATAGGAAGGTAATGTTTGCTTGGCAGGTAATTTAGTTATGGGTTAGGCTTGCAATGTGATAATGATAGCAACAAGTATCTAATCTGAGTTGTGCACTCGTGTGGAGGACTACTGGGGGGTTAATCGTAGCGAGTTAGTCAATGATTGCAGGTAGTTGTGGCGTACGCCCACCAACATCGGGCAAAACAAATATAGCCCCGAGCGGAAAAGCGCAACATCTGGCACGCGATACAGCAATTAGTTAAAGTTTTTTTTCAAGATTTTGCAAGGGTTGCCACCTTCCGACATTCCGGCGACGTGCTGATGAATGGGACATAAATTTCTTTTGTAATTTCGTATGTAAATGTAATATAAGTGTTATTATATTTTATAACCACAGGTGCTATATACGACCTGTGGAAATTAACGATATAACAATGTCGAAATTGGTATCCTGGATTATTGCTTTTTTATTCATGTTTGTGTTGTTGAAAGTATGTGGACTATTTTCGGTGCACATCCTTTACATGTTTTTTTATTGAACCCTAATTCATAGAATAGGATATGCTATATAATCTTAAGATGGTAATAGGATAATTCCATTTGTTGGACACCAAACAATCAGAGTAGACTATTTTTTTTTTGAAGTATTATACCCGTCTAAAAGTTTATTTAGTCTAATAATAAATTTACTCTATGTTTATTTAGAACTTGATTATTTTATTATATGAATAAATAATTCTATGCTTTGATGTCCTCGTTTGAATTACTGAAATAATCATAACGAAGGTTGTAATGATATTTCCTCAGTTGTTGCGAATTTTTAGTGAGCATGGCAAATAAAAAATTGAAATCATAAATTGTGATATATCACATATTGTTTTTAAATGCTGCAATAAATATGTAATGTCAATTGAACATGCAGGACAAACATGTTTAGTTTTGCCAAATATTTGTTGATCCTTCAACTTTCTAAGAAATTCCCGCCTAAAATAATTTTGCGTATTAATGCAAGATTCAACTTTTCTATGCAGAATCCTATCAAAAATGCTTTAGATTATTTACCCGCCCCCGGAAGAACGATAAAAAGCATTGGAAATATCGGCAGTAAAACATATTTATGACACTCACTGCGGCTGGAAGCGGCAACCGAGGTCGAGAAATTTGATTCACTCCTAAATCCATACCCGACCTACAACTATGCATTCCACTCTTATAAAACATACATTTGTTCACTTTTTGCCACCAGCCAAACGCTTCCGAACGATGAGCATCAGATGATGAACTTTTTTACAACCAATTTTTCAAGCCGCAAGAGTTTCTTGCCAGCAAATCTTCCACTTTAGTCAGCAAAGCAACAAAAAAGTGATTCTACCGGTTCATCACCCCACTGCAAACATTTTGGGTACAGATGCAAAAGAATCATAGGAAATTCCATTGTCAGGCAATATAAAAAGTCCATCAAATCATCATCACTGATATATGCACCAAAAATGTTTGCTTTTTTTGGATGACAATGACCTGCATATATCCTGCATGTATCATAAAACAATTTGTAGATAAATTGGTCCAGATATAAACTCCAAGTAAATGTTTAATGAAAAATAAAATTACAAGTGCTAATAAATAATACATAAATATAATTGACGGCAAACTTGAAGGGGGTGGAATGCTAAGCAAAACGATTAAAAGATGTACCCATGCTGAACGATGCCCTACTTTTGCTTTGCGCGAGGATAGAAAATTCCTGCTAGCAAATTGCCTCAGCTTATGATAATGGTCAAAAATGATTGCTCAGCAGCGGGGCATACTTTGGAACCACCTCGTTATCCAATAAGCATATGGAGAAGTTTTGAGTATTCAGAAATTTAAATGAAAATTCAAGAGATGACTACCTTAGAATATCAAACAGGAAATGCAAACCATCGCATTTACATCTGAAAACAATTTTACTTTCTAAAAAATGATAGATTTGGAATATGATGATGAAGAGGAAGGAAATGATGTGGCAAATCTAGTTGATAATTGTTTATCATTTAAAGTCATGGAAGACAATTGGCGCGTGAGTGCTACGTACTATCAATCTACTAAAATGATATTAGTGGCAGGCAATTCTCATCCAATAAGTGCCGAAGCAAAGATATATAGTAGTGAAATTATGACCGCTATGTGTACGGAATCAGAAATATTGAAAATTGATCTCGAAAAGTACATATTTCATTTATGACACGATAAATCACTTAGTTTTGATTCCACATCCTCGTGTGTGATTCTTTCTTCTGTTATTTCCACTTTATTATTTAACACACTTCCCACTATAATCCAGAAGAGATAAATGGGTTTGCTGTCTTCACAAAACTAAGGTTACAATATTAGGGCATTTAATAACAAGGCATTTTAAAACATTGTCCCATTTGATTTAATTTATTTTCAAGACTATTTGCACATATTTTCTATATTCTTAATTTGGTCCAAAAAAAATTCGGATAAAATCTGCCAATACCTTTGTCCAAAACTGAATTAAATTGATTTTAGACTTATTTCATTGTTGAGACATCTTGATATATCATATATTAGATTTTGAGCTTCCCAGAGGGATAATTGGAAAGGTAAAGGACAGCATAGGAGAGTCAAGGTAATACCCACAGACACATACTTGGTTTTGTATCAACCCTCTATAGAAAAAAATATCGAACAAAAAATGTAATCAAACCATATTCGTCTGATTAAATGTCTTCAGCTCGATCTTTCTGTAATAAAAACTCGGTAACGCCAGGTTTATTACTCACCTAATTCAATAGGTGGTTCGTTGAGAATAGATAAGGATTCAGCACCGATATTCCTGATATATTCCAAATTCAACGTTTTTCATGCATGACTGTTTTTAGCGCTTTATGGGATTCATCTTCGTTCTTCTTGTTTCTCACTGTCTTCGTTCCAATGCATTGCTGCAAACTGTACTGAACTGAGTCAGAAATGGTCAGAAATAGATAAAGCAAAGCAGGCATATGCTTTATTCATATTTGTTAGGAAGAAGGACTAAATGTATATAGGAAATAAATGATTTTCTGGTTGAACTTTGCTTTGTATTGTAGTTTCTCAAGTGATATGTTACCAAAAAATTCAATTTTAGAAGCACTTTTGACGTGACTTATCAAATTCTGCGTCGTTTGTGCATATTCCCTATTTCTGCAATTTTTCATAAATAAATCATTATATTGTTTAACTTGTACCAAGCTCAATCAAAGACATAAAACATAAAAGTTGTTCATTCTGTTTATAAGAAGATATAAAAACTCTCTTTTACCACAACCAAGCACTGCAGAGGCGAACATGTTCCTTGTAATTCCCGAGAAGGACACAAGAAACCAAAGAAAAACATGGGTCCAAGTCAGTGACTCACCTGTAACAAAAAAAAATAATTATAACCATGTTGTCATAACTTATAATTAGAGGCAGTTACAAATGATGCAGTGTCCTGTTGACGACACCAACGCGTTTGTTGAATTGTCCTGTGTCGCTCGAGTGACTAGTATCATTAACAAAGTTCACAATAGCGACGCGTGTATAATTAACTACAAACAGAATTTGTTGAGGTGGTTTTCCACACGTTTTACATGAATCAACAATCTGCGCTCTTGATTTCCAATGGTCCCCAAATCAAATCACATGAAATTGCTTCAATTGAACAACGTAAATTCTCCAACAGTGAGTTTTGGGGTTGCTTTTCAACTGTTTTGTTTTTTACAAAAAAAAAAACAGACATCAGCTAAAATTAGTAATGCAAATCTATGAGAAAGGAAAGACAGCCTACAGATTTCTACATGATTTTAAAAAGATACTCCAAATTTGCACAAAAAATTGTTGTAGAAATATTTCCGACAAAACTTTGTTTTACAGCATCAGTTTTATTTTTGGAAAAACAAAGGACACATTTGTAGCAGTGTTAAATCAAAATGCACGCAGTGTTTATTGACTTTGGCTTTCCAACTATTGTTTGGAACATGATAGTTTACTTGTTAGGATAATAGCAACATAAAGTACAATCGATGCATATCAGTAGTTGGTATATTTTCCATCTCTAGCTTCTAGTTAGTATTTTAGAAAAAAAATTGAATAACTATTCAATTTTTATTGTATTCAAATTTGAAGATAGAGACTGATTAAGTGTAGAACGTGCTGCCATTCTGGCAATTTATTAAAATGTATCATTATCAAAATACGTTTTCATTTCGCTACGCTTTCGCATTTTTCAAAGAAAGCAATTAATTGTAAATAAATTATTTCGAATAATAAAATAACGCGTTTTACGGTCTACAAAGTGATTCCCAAGCATATTGAAATCCTATTCTTACTTTTTGATTTATTTAGAAATGTAATATTTATGAGAAATAAAAAGTAAACACAAAATATATTTTTTGCAAATTGAATATTCATTGTTGCCCTTTAGGCATATTGTCTATTTGGTAGTTTTATATTTAATAAGCAATATATTTGTTGATTAATATTATTTTAGTTATAGGGTAAAATTAGTTGTAATATCATTTTTTTTGATTTCGTTCCTATTATTGGCACATTAGTATTTCATGATCTCTATTCGAGAATTTGTTAGCACAACGTTTCTCAGTTATATTTCCAATTATAGTCATTGCTTTGTACTTTATTTCCTTAATTAAGCGTATATTTTTCATAAAAAGCGTTTTTATATTTTCTTAACTTCACTTAACATTCCTATCTTATATAAGTGCAATATTCCCATTATACTTTCAAAAAATTTTCTTATAGAATAATAATTATATTGTGAAAGTAATTAAACCCGTCAATCTGTAATTGTTTTGCATGTAAATAGATTCAAAAAAACCACGACATATGTGTTTAGTTATTATTTATTCTACAAATAAACTTCCAATCGTTTATTAATTTGGTTCCTGCACCAATAATAAAAAATCTTATATTTTAACTCTTATAAAAAAGATGTTTAAAATACTAGTGCATTAGAGGAGTAACTTTTTTTTGACTTTTTTTGAATTTAAAACGTTGCCATTCCTCAAATTGACAGGGATTAGTCTATAAAAGCTAATTCTAAGTACGATTAAATTAATGTGGTCTTAATTTGAGTTTTGAAGTGTCAATGAGTCCAAAAGGGCAGAAAACTTTTCAGTTAATATCATACGGTTTGGAGGCAATTGGGAGTTAATCAGAACAGTGGACAGAGCATTTGGCAGACTTCTTGAATGCATCGGGAATAATTTAAATCAGTCCTCCTGCTTTTTATGCTCGTTAAAGAACGATAAAAGGATCTAGCCTCTAGGCTTCCTCTGATGTTCTTTCTAAAAACAACGAAGCAAAGTCTGGGATAGAGTCATTTACGTGCACAAATAATATTTTTTTGCACTGAGTGGGATTCCTTCCAAAGGAGGTATAATTTAAAAATGAACTATTGCTTGTTTATTTTGCAAGTTTTGTTGCGTACAAAAAGTGCTGGAACTATTAGGGCTTCAATGAGAGTTAATGACCGTAAATCTATTTTGGATGTTGTGCTGCAAAGTTCCTCCTTCTTCCAGCCAAAGACAATTTCTTTTAAAAGATTTCAGTCTGATACGCTTATTGCATGCCATCTTAAAGTTATTAAATCAAGCAAAATATACATTTTTGCAGAAAGCTTTGTTTTGTGTTTTTTGGCAGAGACAAAAACTAGCCTCACTCAGTTCCATCACGTTCTGTTGTTACATGGCAAAACAAGGCATACAAAGTCACTCTCACTGAGGACATACATAAGGTGAGTGGTAAAAGGTAAATCAAACATCGTGCAAACACAAGGACATCAAGCCGTACCAGAACGATAAAGTTTTGTGTGTCTACTTGGATAATAAACGGAGAGCTTGAAACACTTCTCGGTTTCTGGGTTGACAGACGGCTACGATAGCTTCATTGACGTGTCGCCCACAAACACAAGAACCCTCTATAGCTATTTTGATCCTTCAGTGCTTCGCACCTTTTGCACGGTGTCGGAATCATCACTGCGCCCAGTTCAAATGTCCATGTGCTGTGCGTAAATTTCTCTTTGCTTCCTTTCATTGCGTCTGCCACGCGTTGGGATGAGGACAAAGAAACAAAGTTCCAGGCAGACAATGCAAGACATGCGTGCAGAGTTTACAAAGCTTTGCCAGACATTACCACTTTACCCAGTTTCTGCCTGCGTTTTAGTATCAATGTGTCAATCCAAAATCCAAGCCGATAAAATAAACTTGTGATAGGGCTGACCACGGAGGCGATTGGGTGTTTGCCTCTAATAGTGCCAATGTAAGGGATTGTGTTTGTTGGACACATTGTCTATCCAAACTGAGGCCGCTTTCTTTCTGCCGTTTTAGTGGATTTTTGCTCGTGATTTTGCCATTTCGCATTTTTACGTTTTGCGTTTTCAAGTTTACGGTTTTACGGTCGGTGGATTTTACCTATTCCAGCTTCGCACAATTCTTCCTATTGTCTACCAAATGAAAGCTGTGAATGTTTCGATACGTTTCATTTGTTTTATAGTTCCACATGAAGATACAATTCAAGCTAGCACTCGCACACAATAGACGCAAATTAAACGGTAAAGCAGACACAATGACGCTTGAAATTTCAAAAATGTTAACTAGCTGGAATAATTGTTCCGTACAATTGTACTTAGAACCTGATGTGGCAATATTTATCTGGAGTCCAAATTTAGTAGCTCTATTTATAAAAGGTATTCATAAAAATAAGCAATTATCTGAAATGAGGCGAGGATATGTCAGGTGGAGTTAAAGTTGAACGGCAAATATGGTAGGGGTGTAGTTGAGAAGTAATGTTGACTGGAAGCTTTTATTGGGTAGGAGTTTTTCTACAGCTTTAATATTACCCAACTTCGCTTATCTTAAAATTTTGCAATATATTTCAATTTCTATTTTCTATTCAATTTTTAGCTGTTCTTGCAATCAGGCACAGAAATTTATGATTTTTTTTACTAAAATCTTTTTTATTTGGAGTGTCTGATAACTCTAAGAAAGAATGACATTCCATCTTAGAATTTTTGATAAATATATATTCAAAAATACCATAAACATAAATTCTAAGGAATCTGCACTCTATTACTGTAATTTTATATGGTGGATTAGCCAGATCATGATCACTGAGTTAAAATATTTGATGATTTTTTGAAAATAAAGATTGCAATCGTTGATATAAAATAATTTGCGACTAATGTACAATAAATTTCCCCCAGAAATTTTCTCCTAATTTTTGATACAAAGCCTAAAGATTAAATTTTTTTTTTAATTTGGTATCAAACCATGATTTTTGAAAATAAAAGAACAATCTAAAATAATGTTGCTTACATCGAATCATTCCTGCCATGCTTAAGTAAATTATCCTAGATTCTTATTGTAATCGGAGGACGTAAACAAAATGGTCTAAAACCGTTTACCCTATGCGTTATTACTGTCGTAAGTGAAAAGCTAAGATATTACTTAAAGGGGGCGCGTAATGTTAAAGGCAAAACCTAATTCGTTAACGTTCCCCGTTTAAATATAGCAGTGTTGGCGGTAAAATATGTAGGTTGCGATGCCCGCCCCTCACACATTATTATGTTTGGGATCGTAGTGCTTTAGCATCTTGCTTTTTCCTAGCCGCCTATTTTCCGCTCCTTTTTGCCTTATCGTTCATCATATTGCGAAATTAATCAACTATGAAACATCGCTTGCTCCTGTTGTGCACGCCTCTATCGGAAGGGATAAATCCAGGCCCGCATTTAACCATGGATGCCGCAAAATGTTTATTTTTAAAACAGTACCAAACTAATATACTTAAGTTAAGCAGGTATGGTGAAAGCAACAAACATCAGCAAGTAATGATTTTTTTAAATTCTGAACAAAGCCTTGGTTTTAAATAGGATTGTTGATTTATTATGAAGTCCTGGCATTTCCTACATCAAATGAGGAATAAACTGTGTTAGTTAGGGTAGTGGCAGTCCTTCTTGTAAGACCATGAGTAACTCATGGGATTAAGTTTTTGTGGCGGACATTAGTAAAAGCCGCAGGAGCAAAAAAGCTACAAAATGTTACACCATATAATAAAGTGTAATTACATGTTTCATGACTTTGGACTTGTGTTTGAGTTAATAAGGTAATGTAGACATGCTAAGAGCATAAATATTATCATTGTGGCTTCATTACTTAATATAATAATTTCATCAACTAATCGACTTTGTAAATTATGTAACATGTGCTTAAGATATAGATCGATTAAATTACGTCAACATTATTTAAAAACTTAATTTATTGAACGTTCACTTGAAATTTTCCTTTTATTTTATACTAAACTTTAAACTTTACAATGGTACGGAAAATACCTTAAACAATGTTGAAAATTGACTTGAAAATTGAAATGATGAATTATGCATTTTTCACATTTCCCAACGCGCATATGTCAACATTACTGCGCCTGGATGTTCACGTACATTTTACATCCTCCCACGTTTTTTGATAGTAAATTCCTTCTAAGGTCCTAAGTTATATAGAGGGCAATATATTTGAGCATGCGTTTAATTTAGAATACCCGTACAAATATTGAAACAAGTTGAGAACTGGTGCAAAGACAAAAGTTTGTTGTCTTTCCGAGAACTACATAAAATTTTACATTGGATGGCTAGCCAGACAAGTCGCACTTATTTTCCTTGAGGACGTTCATATTTAATGCTATCCCTGACTTTTTATGATCTGATAAAAATTAACCGATATTGCAATCCAGGAGAAACACGCGCTGAAAACCGGTAATATCCAGAAAGCAGGCAGGGACCTGAAATGGAAAGGAAAAAATAGACACGATTCTTGAATTCAAAGCGAACTATTGTACAATCCAGGGACAAGACTTATACCTAGATAAGGCTAACGATATGAAGAAGTGACAGCGCCTCGTTCCCTAGCAGGAACAGGATAAGTTCGTGGAAATTGGTATGTAATTTAAGGCGACATATAAAATCGTATTGTCGTCCGTGCACGTAGTCAACTTATCTGCCTTATGGAGACATCATGACACGTAGCGTCGTGCGTCCCAAATCAAGATCCCGCCGGTAGAGTATTCAACATATTCAGGACATAATCCAAAAATCGAATCGCATTGAGACGAATGAAACGAGACGAATCGAATCGGACGCCCGGCTACTTGTGCTCCCAATGGAACATGCAACCCTATGCTCGTTTGTACGCTCGGGTAGTTTTTTTACTCGATTGAAAAACATTGCAAGAGTAACTCATCTTCGTGTAAGAATCATCGTAGGATCCATTTACAGGAAGTGAATTTTCAAAGCTATGCATACGTATATCCAATACGGGGATAATTAATAATAAATAACAATAAATAATAAATAATTCGGGGTCTTTTTGGATGATATTAATATGACGAATACCATTATATTTCATGGAAATGTTTTACAAATTTTTTTCAACTATAATTTAAAATATCAAGAAATGTCATTGAATATGTGAGAAATGCATTGCAACAATTTATTAAATTTAAGAAATATTCTAACACTTTGAACTTTATTTTATTCTCAGTTTTAATTTTATATTTTTATTGAAATTTATTTTCAGTTAAATCGATTAATTTATATATCACACGTTTTGAATAGATGGATATCACTTCATTCGATATTCTACCAAGAACAATTCCATTGGCATACATAAATTGTTGAAAAATTAAATTGAATTCAGTTGCATATTTATCATCATGATTAGCTATTATTTTTGTGCCCACTTGTCAAATGTAGATGATTGTAAGCGTACTGTTACCCATACCTGTCATAAACCGACACCGTACTCGCTCTATTTTCACTGGTCATCCGGTAACTGGATAATTTGATCCGGAGGATACAGACCTCTCTTCGGTTCTAAGTACAAGGCTCCCAATGGAGATGTTAGCAGGATTTAAACCCACAATCTAACGAATTGTAAGCCAACGGGTTGCTAAGTGTGTTACCGAGGCGGTTGATCAGAATGAATATTAATAATGTATATTCAAATTCTAAATAAATTTTCTAGAGATGTTCAATGAAGTTACCATTTTCTATGGTCACATTATTAAACAGAAAAATTAAAAAGAAAAATTTATTTGTATATCATAGAATTTTCTGAACAAATCCATATAAATATACCAGAAACTCAGAATAAAATGAACTTAGTAGATAAACCAACAAATATAATAAAATTGCAATCTTATTGTGCCCTGTATATTGCATTTTATTTTATGTTTCCAACATGTTTCAAAACTATATTTGCTTTGATTATATTTTATGAAAAGGTTTTATATAGATTTAGAAATCATAGTAAGGTAATAAACTAACAACAAGCAATAACCAATTTTAGTTTATATTGTTGTTATAAAAGCATATTACAATTATACTTATAAATTGCGATTATATTCTTAGAATTTGCTATCACATTTAATAATTTTTCCTATTAGTATTTTGTTGATTTTTTTTCTTCTTTTCAATTAATATGAATATATAACAATGAATACTTGAAATATAATGCATTGAATTATATTTCAAGTATTCATTGTTATGGAGCGTACTATTACCCATACCGAATACACCCACGTCCTGCATTTCATTATACTCTATTAACTACTATAATTAGTTGCACTTATTGGGATTATATTTAATGAGAATGTATATTGTTGGATATACTTTCAGAAGGATTCCGTGGTCTCCGAATTGCTTCGCTTTTGCTGCTGCATTCAGACATCTTACCAACTGAACTGTGGAGCTGGGTTCTATTTTAATTGAAGATATCTTATTATATTTTGTAAATGATTATACAAATTTTATGATTATGGTTTTTTGTCTCTAAGAATCAAGATTTATTATATATATAAGGATGGCATATGTATTGTATACAATTATAATAATAAATATGTAAGTTCTGTTTAAGGTTTGTTGGGTCCGCTAATAAGCAATAAAAATAAAAAATAAAAAATATATTTTTGCTGCTCTTGAAATTGTAATTGAGGCTGAAGTGATGGGTTTTGAACATCAGTTACCTTAGTTATTTATCAGTGACCAATTACCCAACACTTACCCAACTGTGTTCTACGAATCTATCTTGGAGAAATAAATTTTTTTTCGAAAACACAGAATATGAATTCTGGAGTTTTTTGAAAGTTTTAAAGGAAAGTAATATACGCTACAAATTCCTCGACAGTACAAGCTAAAATTATATGAGTATATTTTCAATTCTTGAAAGTCGATAATTTTTATATAAAATGACCTATAAATTTTATAAACATTCTTATTATCCCACTTGAAACACACATTATTATATTTTACAGTACAAAATGACAATGCACAAATATAACCCTAGAAATATATCTTTGCAAAATCATTTATTATAAAAAAAAAAAACGCAATTCTCCAATAAAAACCATATAATGGACGGTATTAAAGACTTGTCTCGATGCGATGGCACGTCGCTCACCAATATTGAACTCGCTATCGATACCGATATTAACTTTATAAGACCGTTAAAAGCAAGCGGAGAGAATATTGAAGTTCGCACAGCTATTCTTTGTGCACTGCACTTCACTTTGGCTCTAGGCAAATTTTTTGTAAAGGCGTAAATAAACAAATAAACACACGGGGAGGTAAACTCCTTCGTCTTTCGTGCATATTCGAGAATTTCTCCTCATCAACTACACGCTTTAAAACTCAATAAATGTGTGGAAATAATAAGGAGACGATATTTGCTCGTTTCATATTTTATTATGTTCTTTATTGAAAAAGTAACTTTGGAACGTTTTATGTGAAATGGTACTTAGTACACAGCCCTACTGGAATAAAAAGATCCACCTATCGTATACTAATCGTACCTTTTGCATTTACTCCGAGTAAATTGACAGTTCCAGAAACTTTCTCCAGTACTTCCAGTATTTTACGAAACCATATCTTAGTTGATGTGAGTGGTAAAAACAAATAAAGAAAAAATATAACTTGCTAGGTAAAAAAGTAAAAAATTGCAGATGGTGGGTAACTAACAACTAATTTGACGACTTTATGGCTGCATTGTATAAAATTATTCATCTAGCATATATGTCAGCATGTACCATGGAGGTCTGTTTTATATATTTCACTTTTGTCGCGTTTAATTCACAATTTATTCTCGCTCACATTGTTCACGAGAAGCGTGTGCTGCTTTACGACGCAATGGGGGCAATAGACAGAGCGCTAAGCTGAGACGACGTGCTTACCGCCCCTCGGTACTACTGTTGGAGCACCACAACTTCAATATTTGGCGTTCCGGCATTGAGTTTCCTTCGTGAGTACTTGACGAGTCGGTGCGTGGCTTGCCATTCAGGGGTCCTTCGGCGCCTTCTTCATTGTATTATCAGCGAGGACGATGACAGATGCCGGCTGTCGAGTCGTTAGATTAGTTAAAATAGCTTTATAGCATATTCGAATATCTAAGATTTCATTATAGTGAATGATGGCGTGGTGAGTTATTTTCTGATTATGTTTTCCAATTTGTTGCGAATTGGTAGGAGCCGTCAGAGCAATCAAATTCAAAGACAGCGTGCTAATAGTAAAAACTCGAGGGGTCGTTGAGCAGGAAGTTTATTTAAGCAATTCAATTATACTTTGTTTTAGTCGTTTATTCCTCTAAAACTATTTAATAAGAGGAAAAAATATTGGAAAATGATTACACTTGGAACTTACAAGTTCCTTTTGTAAGGGAGGTTTAAAGTAGTGCAATTGTATTTGATAGTATATTATAGGAACTGTTTAAAAACAACGATTACGAGTTGAAAGTTAAATGATAAACTTTACTTCTTGTGGTTGCTATTCAAAAAAATAATTTATATATTTAATTTAAAGTATCTGAAATAATGTCAGTCAAGGTTGAAAAAAACCGGTATACCATTCTATATTCAATTTTGAAATTTTTCAGTAAAATTTGGATTTTTTATTTATTTTAGCATGTTGTACGAAAAACTCTCCGACTTGAGGTACACTAAATTGTAATTTGTGATATAAATGTAAACAAAAATATAAAAACCAATAAATCTGAGTTGGGGACGCGTGGTAATTAACTCGTGGTTAAGGGAGAATAGTTTGAGGGCGTAGAATGGCCATTTTTATTAGTGAACCACAATAAGTAAAATAGAATTTTATTTCTCAGATTTTATTTTACGTCATTTTAGTAACATACCACTGATAGATTGTGGCGTTGCTGAGTTTTTTTCTATTTCATAGGTTAATGTTTATAATGTTTTCAATACATCATACTTGAATTGTAATTGTTGTAGAGTAAAAATAGTAATTTAGAAGATATTGGCGTATTATACACTACTCCACTGTTAAACATAACACTGCTAAATATGTTCAGTTCGAAAAGTTGAACAAACGACTTGTGATGCGATATCTCATAATTTGAGTATTGTCCAGCACATTGTGTGAATGCCTCGCCGCGCCGCCCCCCGTAACGCGGCTATGGCTCATGCCTTCAACGTGTGTCGTAGCCGGCATATTTTAGTCGCGACGTTCAAGCGGCATAAACAAATACGGCGTGGCGTAAATGTACGCCTTTGAAGTGCCACCCTCTGAATGCGCCACGTGAGCCCTTTTTTGGTCGCAAGATTGCTTCAACTGTGGTGCTGTTATTTGTTGTTCCTAATTGGGGCATATACCGTCGCATCAGAAAATATTTATTGCTTTACTGAAAATAATAACACAAGACGTAAAGTTGTAGTAAAAAATCCAGGAGGTGCCACCTGCTGAAAACCGACGCACAAGAGTGAAAGTGCTTAAATTAACGCTTGCGAAATGTCAGAAGACTGGGAAGTAAAACTTTGCTCTTTTACATTATGACGCCGTTGATACTAATATCACAGGCATTAAAGTAATGAAATAACTTTGTATTTGCCTATTCGTGCACATCCTTTGCATCTATCTCTAGTTATTGTGCTGTTATCAAAAGTGGCAATCTAAAAATGAATAAATAACGAAACAATCGCGGAAAGCTCGCTCGTGGGTGAGCAGTAGATTCCTGCGTTGCTAGCAGCTATCTTCAAACGCACTCGGAAAAAACCACTCCCTTGTCCTCGATGAAGCTCCGGAGCTGTTATCGCTGTGCAGCGTGCACTATTGACTGCAGTGTGCTTTATCAATTTATCCCTTACGTTATCAAGTTTATGACGCTAAAGCTACTGCTTCATATTAAGATTAAACGTAGTGTAAAAATGAATATAATTTCCACTGTGACGTGGTAAATCTGGGCACAAATATATTATCGAAAAGGGAGATATTAGAGGGAGCACTTTACCAAATGAAATTCTTTCATTTACTTTTGCAGTGCAATTCGATGTTGCGTGGTTATGCGCAGACCCTTTTTCATTGTTTTACCTTTTGGGAGTCTGGGCACATTTGCTGTACACCCGAATTCAATACTTGTTATTCATCAAGACCGTATTGATATTGTCACTATCAATCGACATGTTTAAGTTAAATTGATATGAAGATATCTTTAGGAGTTGTATCCTGTCAAACCCATCACATTTTTTTTTTGAGAAGGTAAATATCTAAGCTCTAGTTTTTGTAGTTTAGATGAAAGGTTGCTACCTACAAGTAATAATATAAAATAAATAGGTTGCAATGAATTGGATTATAAATTTGGGCATAGCAATTAACTAAACAAGTATTTTATTAGTGTTAAAATTAAAGAGTGGTGGGTTTAACGTATTTTAAAATAGTATCAAATAAATGGACTTTATAATAAATAAATAAATAGATTTTATATTTTAATAATGCTTTTGTTTGGTTAACTATTAAAGTTTCAGTTTTCTATGGCAGTTGTACTTTAAATAGATTAAACAAAAAAAAATTAAATTGATGAAATCAATTTAAATTGTTGTAATAAATCGGAAATAAATATGATAGTATACAATAATGATTTTAATACATGATAACGCTTTTTAAATAAATGATCCGATGTGATATTAATTTGCGAATAAAAACCAGTGTAGTATAAATATATTGAATAAAAAAATATTCTTTTTTGTACTCACGGTAATATTGTATTTTATTATTTAAGATAATCAAGCACAAGTAGTTGACACGAACAAGGTAAAGCTCAATAAAAGTTGGAACGACAGCTGTACGCTAAAAGTAGCCAAAACCCTAATGCGCTGAATGGATGGCGACAAACTCAAGTCTATAAAGTAAGAATAAGCCGGGGTGGGTTAATATTTCAACACAAGCGTTTTTGACACCGTTGTATAATTCATAAGGGTTTGCCCCGACTGGGCTCGATCGTCGGTGAGCAAGTAGCCGGCAGAACCTTTCTACCAGTGTTTTAATAAATGCCAGGGACCTGCAACACATAGCCAGTCACAGTCACCATTGCCAACCAAATTCTCACAAAGCCCCCCGGCCCAAACCAAAGACACTTTATTCTAGACCTATTTATATCACTGCGTGTCTATTGAATAAAGGTTGCTAATGTTTGCACTATAATACTATCATTTCCATTTCCAGCGAGATTCGTGGAAAGCATTAATAATCCTTCGTGACCATTGATATTGTTTTCCAGTTGTTACCAACAAATATTTTATTATTGGGTTAGTTCAGTAGATATGAACGGTTGCTTCCATGTAACACCACTTTGCGCATCTTGCCTTTTAATATTACAATTCCTTAGCAACTTAAGAAAGATGGATTCCTATTAGAATATTGATCTACTTATCAAGAACAGGTTAGGCTTGATCAATATAAATCAGTATAATAAGTTTGGATGAGAATGTCCGTTTTGGTGATCCACTTCAATTTCACGCCGATAGTCGGAGACCAACTTTGTCTGGAGCCTGGAAGTGTATCAGGTATACCGCCCTCCATTCTCAATAATCGAGAGAGGTTCGTTTCCTGCCACCCTTTTCTCAATCCTGTTCTCTACAAAGCGTTCCCTCCATATAAGAGATATAGATGCATATTGAAATTGGGTTGCTTGGGTCGCGAGCTTAGCCCTCACGATGCATAGGTGCCCAGTACGCATAGAAGGAAGCTTAATATTACAAATAATAAATCACTCTCATACAGCATGGTTTGAACAAGGGCTACATAGCAGGGATAGGATTTTGTTTTTGTCTAATGTGTCCACTTGCTGCAGTATTGAAAGCCTTACAAAGATGGGAAATGGTACTGAGTTGGTCTACCTCGTTAGTGCTAGTTTGTACATGTTTTGAGGATGAAAGCCTGTTGTTGATATTGGTACTTGTAGAGGATTAGTAAACGTTAAATTGGAGGATTTGCCAGGTTGTGGTCGAAAGTACATGGCCTTTCCAGGGTTTAAAGTGAATAACAACTTGGGTATAAGGTGTTCAGTTTGGGCAGATCGGGATGGATACTTGGCTTTGTTACCTGCCGAGTGGATAAGTCAACCCATATGCGATTTAAACAATGAATACGAAGTAAATCCTCCAGGATGTTATGGTCTGAACAATAATGTTCTCAGATATTTTCTGGATAGCTATCTAACATGAGAATGTTGATGGTTAATGTAATGTGTAAAAGGATCTTTTTTAATTTTTATCTTCAGAGACCATGTAGATTAAAACTTTTTATAAAAAATACAACTTGCAATTTTTATTTTTCCTTAACGTTTAGTTTTAGTTGTTTTTTGTTTTACCGACATATTTATTTCATTGTATCTATTTGTTAAAAACGTGTTAAACAAAAATATTTATTTTATATCTCAACATATGATGTGGTGGGAGTAGGTTATTTAAAATATGTTTTACATGGGGTTTTCTAAAGAAATCTTTATTTATGTAAAGCAACAGGAAGCTGCCAAGTTTTATTGCAAGTCAACGACAATCTGTACTTTATTTTCTTTAATTTAATTTGATGAATTCCATTTACCTGTTCGTCAAAATGTGGACGCTTTCCATATACGTATAACGAGCGCGCGTTAAAAGCAACTGGCATCATGCTGAAAATCAAAGCTGCAACAAAAATAAAGAAAAGAAAAAACTGTTTCGAAAGTAAGAGATTTTCTTTTTACGCTTAAACTTCAAGTTATACCTACGCCAGCGTCCGGCCACTCAAAACGACTAGCAATTCTCGTGCAGAGATCGTCAAGAGTCTTCTATGTTGGCGACGTTGGAAGTACGGCAACAACTCTTCGCCTTTGCGCTCGCAGCGGAAAACCCAGGCCGGACATCAAGCACGCAGCTTTTCCCAAGCGCAAGTGTGAAGAGGTGTAATGTAAAGTATAAAAAGTCCGAGGAGCCGGTTGCTATTAAACAACGCCAGAGCGCCTCCGACAAAAGTCGCCAACCATGGTCTGGGCGCGGAAAACCGGCGTTGTGAACGCGCTCATAAAGCGTTTAGGAAATGGGAAAAGTTGGTATTGCGCGAAACAAGCGCGATGTTTATGCGTGAGA
The DNA here is from genome assembly GCA_027574925.1 of Ecitoglossa quadriceps. Taxonomy (NCBI): domain Eukaryota; kingdom Metazoa; phylum Arthropoda; class Insecta; order Coleoptera; family Staphylinidae; genus Ecitoglossa; species Ecitoglossa quadriceps. The sequence goes on along the minus strand of JAODGC010046295.1, from coordinate 15,289 downwards.
AGAAAACGACATGTAGAGGTGCGCCATTGTACAGAACGAAAATTTATGGGAATGGTCATACCGGTCGATGAAATGAATTTAATGATATCAAAATCTTTAAGGGTTTTCTAAAATTGTTCAAAAAAGTTTTAAAGACGTAAAACGTATTCCAAACTCCCACTTATTATTGATTAGAAATAAGATATTGTATTACGCTTTAGCTTCAAGTGAAGGAGCGCTAAGAAAAATATAAAACTTTTTAAGGACAGCAAACATTTGAAAGTAATTTGCTTAATATCCTCTCGGATATTGAACAATTTGAGCCCAACAAACCAGGTGAAATAAATAAAAGTTTGAAATCGATTCACTTTGAATGCATATAATTCAACTTCAGAAATCTGCAGGAAAATCTGTGAAAATCAGAATAAGAATCCAGCAAACTGAAAAACTTTCTCGCACGTAAAGTTTTCCTAAATGAAATGATTTTTGCAAATTGCACCAAGGGAATTGACGTATAACGACTCGCGGGAAAATTCAAGAATTGCCCAAAATGGTGGCAACAAACTAAAGAAAATCTCAAAGGAAGAGTATGGATACATAAATTGCAGAGAAATGGGTACAAACAACAAAAAAGCTTCTGTCTCAGACGTAGTTCCAAATATGTTCGTCAACTTATTCTTCGCCTCTAGTTTGCAAGTAAAAAAGCCTGACGTAGTTGTAACAAGATGTTCCCTGAGCAAAGCAATAAATAAACGAAACAAACTGTGCGGGTGAATGAAGGTAGTGACAAGAGAAAAAATTTAAGTTTTTTCATTTTAAACCATAAATTGTCCTTCTTGTTATTAGTTTTTCCACTTACTTTCGCCTTCCGTGAATCGAAGGGAAAGTTCGGATTTGTTCTCTATTTGAGGTTGAAATCCCATCAAATGTCGCGCCAATAAACTCTATGAAACGCCGGATATTGCAAAAGCTCGTTGTCAATTTCAGATTTGAGACATTTCCTGCGTTTATTGCGTTTTCTTTGCCATCTGATTTTTCAGTTTCAAAAGAAAGCGATAGTGTTTTCTCAAATAAGACTACTCACAATATAAACAAATGAATACAACCCTTTCTTTAGAAATAAAACATCCATAATAAATTCTACTCCCTTGGAAAATAAAAGAAGGTATTTTGCAAGATACTCGGAGAATACAATATTTAGCGCATGTTCAATGTAGGCATATTATTTGTAGGGCTAAAGAAATGTGGATTGCTATCCATGATCCTGTTATATGATGATAAATTGAAATATAAACGCCGAATGCCGCACACAACTAGTAGATGGAATCAAAAAATCCAAACAAATGGATGACGGCCAATAACGGAAAAGAGTACGCTGACATCGACGGAAATGGCGCGTTGGATATGGAGCGTCGAGACGAAATTATCATGAGAGCAAGCATCCGGTCGCATATTCCCGAAAGGCAGCGTCTAGAGCGATGATGGCAATGTAGCCAATCTCTTTTTCCATTCTTTACCTACCCAATTCTATGGCTGGTTTGTGCAGTTTGAGACATAGAAGTTATAGTTTACCACCTAGAAGTAGTCATTCTTCCGGCGCCCAGTTTCGACATGGGGTTTCAGTTTCAAGTTTGACGTGTTGAGCATTCGACCGCTTGAGTTGCTTTTGGTGCCCAGTTGGTTTGGTTGCCGGCCAGGTTATTGACTAACTGGCATATGGTGTTCAATTCGCTTTAAGTTACCACTAGTGCAAGTGCAAGACGTTACTACTAAGCCAGTCTTCCGGTAATAGCTAGTAAAACGTTTAGAAACCGATAAAGACCCTCCTCAGACGCGGTAACGGAGATGCGGGCATCTCGGCGAGATTCCAGGAGCGACCTCACACATTTCACAAGCACGACAAGCACATTACTAAGCACTGCACTAAATTCCGCGTAAACCCTGTTTTCCTAATTTCAAAGACACTATGCTAGAGATATTGGCCTACGGGTGGGAGTTATTGTCTCAATTTGATGCAATTACAAGACCGCAATCTGGAAATCCTACTAAAATCCAGAGCTATCACACTGAACACATTTTAATTCAGTAGATCAATGCTTTACTAGATGTTATTAAATAACCCTTTGTCATAAAATTGTCTTCTAGTCTCAAATATCTTCTTCATTTTAAAATCCCAAAAACATTACTAAAGTAATAATTTAAAGTTCATATAATTTATGTAATCCCAAAATTACATTGATCAAAATCAATTGATCTGATCAATAACATATTTTGATTTGATTCAAAACCTGATTTATAAGTCAAGGGAGTAGGATATTTTAAGAAATTTGTAGGGATATTAAGAAACTTACTCAACCATAATCATTCTTAGGGTAGAATGAAGTAAATGCCCAAAATATATTTTTATTGATTAAAATGCCGGTATAAAAACTAACTGACAAAATAATACCATGAGCTTACCAAGCCAATCTAAGAAATTTTAAGGAAAGTATAACAAAGAAAAGGAATATAACACATAATAATAAACAATAACCATAACCGGAAACATAGATGAAAAAGATAAACTGTCAATTTTTTTTCCAATAAATAATCAACGAAAGATCCATCCAATTAGGCTAAATTTTCAAAGAACACAACTTCATTATTTCCTGAATCAAGTTGAATGCAATTGGAAATAAATTATTCTGAAAATAGCCTTCACATATTCACTTAACTAATCTACGCTAAGCAACCGTCAAACAATCAAAGATAATTGAAAACAAAATTGGGACAGAAATAAACATCACAACTGCAAAGTAAGCCCAGTGCCGAGAATGGACAGTCAATGCACCCTTGCGGAATGGGGCGCAAACGTGGAAAGCAATAATTTTGAATCGAATCCTCCCAAACTAGGAATGGAATGAGCATATGGACGTGGAAAGATATACGAACGACGAAGTGAACAAGAAAACAATGGCCAACCACCTCCGCCGGAATCGATTCAACGTTCGTCCAGCCTGCCGTAAATTCCAACAGTGAATTCCTTCTTTCACCAATGAGCTCTAAGCAATAAGCACTAATAATGGTTGTACTGGCCGAAGGTACTACCGGTAATAATATAACGTGGTATTTTCACAGAAAGAATTCTAAAAAACTCAGCGTGACGAATCGATTGAGTCCAACTCCATATTCACTCCATGCGCACTTTCTTTCAGCGCAAATGACGAAATCCTTTGCGGCGGATTATTAAATTGAAGAGTAATATCCTAAGAAAACTCATAACGCAATTTGTATTTCTCCTGATAGTGCACAATAAACCTGTAATTAGTTTTTACTCCCAGTGTCTGTCTGTATGGTGTGATTAATTTGTCTTTGTAGAAATAAGTTTGTTTATGGGGTCACTGTGGATGACTTTTCTAAATTTATGCCAATCTTCATTGCCTTGCGTGATAATGCAATACATTATATCATATTATCCTGTAAGCGTTGCAAATGATATACCACTTTGTATAACAATGATTAAGTTAATAGTTCGGCAATTAGTTAATTAATTAGGTAATCCATTTCCCTATTAATTACAACTTCCCCTGCTGGCTGCATTGATGAGCGCTGTGTGTTTTGCTTCACTTGAACTTTTCGATAAAGAAAACAAATCTTTGCCAGTACTTTTGTTCGTACGATACATTATAATATGATGTAAGTTGTATCGTTTGCTTTTCGAGCAAGAAAAGTGGGAAAAGTTCTGGGAACAATGTTTGTTAGTGCTAGTGTTACCTAGTAAAGTACATTACTCTTTATGAATAAATAATACGTTAATTTGATCAGGCTATTTCCAACAGTAGTTTAGTCAAAAACTAGTAATTTTGATTGGAACGGACCATTTCTTATCTATCTCTTCAAAAGTCGCGACACAGTCTTATTACAATGTGGTCATTTCATACTCGGTAAATTATTAATAAAATGTTGCAAATGTACTTATTTTAAACAAACTTTTCAACGTTTTAATTTAATTTTTTCATGTATCTAGTTTTATGTCTACATATAATTTTTTTTTTTGATTTTATTAGAATCCTATGAATCAGTATTTATTAAAACCTTTAGCTCCAAATAATACATTGTGATCAGGTCCAATAGTCCTAATACAATTGTAATTCCCGTTAAATTTATTATTAATCGACAAGGAAATTTCAACCACCAAACAACATTTCCCTGCAATAGCTAAACCAAAATGTAGGAAAAGCATTATCCTTTATAAGTCAATCGCAGAGTTAAACTCCAACGTGGTTAGCTAAAATGCCGAAACTTTCCAACTCTAATCCGAACGAACGTGTCCTGCTTCATGTTAACCTCGATGTGGTGCTAAACCAACATCCACTAATACCTTGAATTAACCGATTACTAATATTAAAATGTTTTATAATTATTCATATGGCACTGTTATGGATGCTTAATATTAAAACTGTTAGCAAGATACATTTTACTTAATACACTCGTTAATACAAGTTTATTGATAAAAAATATAGTTTATGAAGTTGCAAATCATCAGGTATTACATAATATTAAATAGTTGTTTAACTTTAGTATTTCTGACTCATACTAACACAGATTTGTCCTCTTCCGTCGTTTCATGTCTCTCCGGTAGTTTTGTATAGTGCTTCACTAAACTAACATTATGTGAGGGTTATGTCCTATTTCGGCAAGTCGTTTCCAAGTTGGCCGGGAAGAAGATGCAGGCAGTCTTGTCTATCTTGTTCTTTGCTAAACGGCCAACGTGTAAATAGACTATAAAGGAATTATTTCCACAAACATTTATGTGCGAATGCACTTTGTGTCTACTTCATTTTCATGTTTATGTCTTGCTTTCTTAACAATATTAAAATATTTGTCTTTCAAAGTACTAAACGAATTGTATTAGAAAGAACTTATAAAATAATGAATAATTTTTGGAAGACATTATAAACTTAGCGTAGGATAGCATAAACTAATTTGCTCAGTTTATCGCTGAATTATTTCAATACTGACTAAATATTTGAAGTTGTCAAAACGTTTTCGGTACGTTGCATTTTCAGTATTTTACTAGTGTTATATTGGAGTATATTGTCTTTCTAATATAAAGTTGAATTACATTAGTTTATTCCATCGTGATGTTGTTTGTTTATTCCTGGTTATGCAACCTGTGCTGTTGAGTTGAATTGTGTATTAGAGATTAGTAGTACTAATGGTATATGATAAGAAATTCGGTTTGAAGAGAATAACTTGCAATAGATGTTGTTCGTGCGGTGGTGGAGTGTCGACTGTCATACAGTTTCCAGGATTCGCAGCCATCAGACCACGGTGGCTTCGTGGCGCTTGCGTCGTAGTCGCGAAAGTCGCGACACCACCGCGAATGCTGCGTACTAAACTAAATCACTGGCATACAGCTAACGATAAGTCAAATTATGATAAGTAACTGAAGAATGCAGTATGCCGACAGTGTTAAATTAAAGTCATTTTAGTACACTTAACACTTAGAAGTTAGTTAGCTAGTCATAATAATTCTATGTTTTTTGTCTGCTGTTTTATAAAAAAAAGTTATTTAATAAGGAAGGATATTTTGACTACAAATATTTCAAACAACCAAAGTTTTGTTTTCCTCCGAATAGGTTGTTCCCAAATGTACGTTTGATGAGTGCTTTTACCTTATGCCTCGTAAGTTGTTGTTTCAACATAGAAAAAAGTCGATTTTCCTTTCTGTTCATAGCGCGCAAAAATCCCGATGTTGGATGTTTTTTTGTGTTTGTTTGCGTTTGGACTACCCGTATGTACTCGTGCACAGACCCAAATTATGTGAATTATGTTAGGCATTTTATCAACTGTTTATGCTAGTAGCACATGAAAAAAGCCACCTTTTTTCAGCTTTATTACATCCACAATTTCTACTCTCCAGGTGACAATGCGCGTGAAAGCCTTGGTGTAGGCGCTGTTGAATCATACTGATTGTTTGCAAAAGTGGCTCCATCTAAAATCAGCACCACCCAGGGCAATTTGGCTGCATATTATAACTCAATTTATTAACCATAAATTTAATTTCCGCAGAGATCTTGTGTTGTGTGCTCCGAGGTACGTATCACGACATTGTCTGTAAGTTACATATGATTGAAGCAGTTTAATACAATATATGTAAATCTGATTTTAATGAGATTGCGTATAAAGGATCTGCACGAAGAAGAACATAAATTAATTCGCTATAAAGCAAGAAACTTGAAAATAAATCATCTGTTAAAAAGGTGTTTATTGGATTTGCTGAAGACCTTGTGTATGTGGATAGAAAAAATTCCAACGTGTTTAATGCGGTAAGGTAAAACGCAACGAGTGCAAGAATGGTAAGAGGAAAGCAGCAAGGGTAAGGATAAAGCACTTGCACGTACGCGGATTAACTATAATGGCTATGCCATCAAAAATGAAATGAATGTACCGCATTTAGGCTTTCAAGTGGCTCGAAGCGCTGCGGCCGCAACCGTATTAATTCGTTATGAAGGCGGGGTGGTGAATGTGGTGAATTTCTATCCAAAACCCAGCGCCTCGCTTTGTGAGTGGGCCAGAAGAAAAATTGATATTATATTTTTAATAGCAGTTTATTCAGCAAATGCATTTGGAAACGCCGAATGGATTTCAAATGGACCCTTATGACTGCTATACAACACATTAATTACGTTCGTACTTTGAATTCTCGCTCCTTTGTTTACGAGGGAGTCTGTCGATGAAAGGGAATTGCTTATTATTGTTTTGCGAGGATTTACAACCGCCGTCGATGACTCCACGAAGAATAGAGCGATAGAAACATGAATGCATAATTGTCGAGTATTTATTCATGTAAAAGAAAAGGAAAAATCAAAAGAATTTGTATCATTAAGCAAACCAACCAGGAGTAGGAAAACAAATGTTGCAAGGAATATGAAATTGGTTACATAATTTTAATTTGTGCATTTTACAAAAGAATACATTTTCTCTCAAAAATCTCTGAATGCAATTTCATGGAAGTGTTTTTGGTTTGTTACTTAATTAGATGTGTACAGTTATTACTGTTTTGATAATAAAGCTGAACCATGATAAATGCATATGTATTGGATTTAATGGATATATTTAAGCATTGAACCAACAAATAAGTATACATTAATTAATAGCGTAAACTGATATAGAAGCCAAAAGTAAAATAATAAATAGTGCTATATTGTTCAAAACATTTTTATTTTTAATTTTTTATATAGTAATTTATATAATTAATTTTTAAACTGCAATCTATTGACACCTAGCACAAGCAAGCTTTTATTCCTAACAAACAGGACCATCGAAGATATAAATCAAACAACTTAAAATAAATTAAAACGTACTTAACCCTTGAATTTGAAAAATATTTTTAACCCATAATATAACCTATAGATTAAGGGCAGATGCATTTTTGAGCCAATTAAACACATTTACTATTACTATATATAATTATAATTAAATTAATTAAGGAAATAGTGCAACATTGTGATTAGAAACAAAGTAAAAAATTATCGTCCAGTACTGTATGTTATTTAAACAAGGCCTTCCAATTTATGTTGACATTAATCAATTATTACATCACTCTCAATTAGGTATAATTTAAAATTTTTCTAAATGATATGAATCTTAATTTGTAGTCAAAGTATTTAATTTTGTGTAGAAAGACCATAAAATATTACCTAACTTTGCAAATTACCTTACAGAAGTGAATTTTAATATAAAAATTTTAATAACAAATGTCATATAATATTTTCTTATAGTAAATATAATTGTTTTATTGATAAAACTAATTTTTCAATATATTAATACACTTAATATATTGTTTATGTATTCATAGTATCTTATAACAAATGTGGCATATTAATAAATCAATTTTATTTTATATTGATTCGTTTTTTTTTTGCGTCAACAAATTTAAATTTTATTTAACTCAAATAACTAAATAATTAGCTCTAGTTAACCAATTGGTGTTTACTAACAAGAATAGTGCTATTTAAATTATCCGATTTGTGTTGTATGTTTTCAGCTTATATACTTTAAATTTCTTTTAATTTAAATATGATTAAATCAATCCCATGAAATATTGCAACAAGCAGGTAAGTCTTAGCTGATTTTAAATGTCATTTTAATTTTTTAATTAGTCAATTTTCCACATGTTATTGTTGTGTCAATGATAGATATTTTAAACCATATGACAACAAATTCAAGTTTTTCGTAAAACCTACTGTTAGCCATGCTGGATAACGACACCAAAGGTGTTTTCCACTTCATTATGCTGCATCAACTAGCATTAGTTTCAGCAGTTATTAGGAGTGGCTTGGGAGTGGATGAGATAATATGGATCATTGGATATATTCTCAGCAGGATTTGGACCCGTGTCCTTCAAATATGTGCTTCGCTTTGACTGCTACAGTCTCATGCGTTTCAATTAAACTACGGAGATAAAACTTAAAGGTGAAATACTCTTAGCGCATTATAAAAAAGAACCTCAATCTTAGTTGGAGCAGGAGCAAGACATATGCTCCACCTTGGTTCAATTTGAAGCAAGAAACTTATTACTGGTAGGTAACCCTCATGCATGCGCAATTAAAATATAAAAGGCCGCTAAGCATGAAGCACGTCCGAGCTCACGCTAACATTTATGTATAAATAGGACCATGTATGCTTGAGGATGTCAGAACATAGGGCCATGATTTACGCAAGGCCGTTGCAAGGTAACGCATATTGTAAGGTTGTCTTTTACGCATAAACATGAAAGTATAACATCAGCACTCGAAGCATGAACATGTTTGTGCTGAAAAGTGGAAAACATACTTTATTGCTGTTATGAGGGTGCTTTGTTTTTGCTGGCATGGAATTGTTTCCACGTGAATGCATCTGCGCCCGCAAAGATGATACGGTTGTATTTGGTTATATTTGGTGGAGGCGCGCTGGGCTTTTGCTCACAATTACCGCGAGTGACGCGATAAGCACGCGATGTGCAAATGTGCTTATTGCTGAGCAATAAGCCCAAAAAGTGTGCTAGTACACAAAGGACCTTATCGCCTCCTGGTTGGTAAACGTAACTACTATGCAGATTTATGGTGTCATCGAAGTGTTATGTTATGCGATTTGGCAAGGTGCTTCATTTATCTTTGCATTTTTGACGGAATTTTACATCTAGTCAACTTTATGTCACAATTATACCAAATTTTATATTGCAGAATTTACTGAAATTTCCGACGAAGGGAGTCTAACCATCTTGATACCCGCAGTTGTCTATAGATCCAAAATGCCTTATTATTATATTAGTATCCAACAAAAAATAAATTTGCTAAAAAATGGATAATATTATTTGGTACGTCATAAATAAAATCATAATTTACATAAAATTATTTATCAGTATAACTTTATGATACTTCCATGTTAGGTTTTTGATTTATTTTATAATTTTTCTGTTATTTAAACGCAAAAAAATAAACAAAATGTTTCAAATTCTTGATCAATTCTCTTCAATGTTGAATTTAATATTATAACAAAAGCAAGACAGGGCATTATAAATCATAATAAATCTTAATTTTTTAAAACTTTTTTAACGTAAATGAGATTATCAGTAGATTCATAGAAGTTGAAGCGTTTTAACAAGCATTTGAAGATCTATGTAATTTATGATGAATTTCGTAGCTTTGGGTATACTAATTCATAATTACCATTGCGGAGGCATTTCGAGCATGATACGATGCTGAGTCGACCGCCGCCAACGTAAGCTTTGAATTATTGCCGAATGCGCGAGGAAAAGACGCCTAGCGAAGGAAGAAACAGGTGAGTTACTCGGCAGTAACGTAATCAAAAAAGAACAAACATGGGAAATATTAAAGACCTGCCGCCGGGAAATGAATTGCTGTATGCGAACAGGAATAAACGACAGCGGTCCCCTTTATCACCGCCTTTATCTGTCTCATTATCACTACTACTGCAGCTTTCTTAAAACGCAATGTATTAATACAGTTTTTGTTTTGGTGCTTCTAAAACACAGTCATGATGAACTCAATAAATAAGAAGTTGTCTATTTGTTCATTTGTTTAAAAATTCATAAAAATATTATTTGGTACATTGAAAAATTCAGATTGTCTACAAATTAAAACTTGTTTTTGAATACTTTTTTGGAACCCACCCAAAACCGTTTTTATGAAGTAATTTCTTTTGTTTTCCTTTCACGCTGATTGTAATTAGCACAAGTCGTACTTTCCTCTTTAGTCGGTGCAGGCATAGGAAGCAAAAACATTAGGATTAATGTCTTCATGAAATCTTGTTTGCGGAAAACGAGCGGAATAAAAGGTGAGGCACGCAACGAATTAAGGAAATTCCGCGTGTAATGTTTGCCGAAAACCACCAGCAGTACCACAAACAAATGTTGAACATTATAGAAGCAAATGTTATTCATATCCAGGAAAAGTATTTCATTACAGTTAGAAATACTCAATTCTTCCAAAAATCAGTCAAAAAGTATTTAATTTCGCATGTTTAGCAAATTTGAAGAGCAAAATTATCTATTTTATTTGGCTACATCTTTCATCGTATATCCTCGTAAAATTTCTGAATATTCCTTACTTCTGCGTTTTATTTTTCGTATTTGCCTCTGCAGGAAAAATTGTTTCTAAAGCAAAATACGGATGTCGTTGCTTTTTATATTTTTAGAAAAATTTGTTTGGTTTAAAATTCCAGCGGCGGTGGAACTAAGTGGAAGGTGTAACAGAAATATGAGACGTGGAAAAACAGAGAAGGCTAGAAACTGTAAAGCAAGGACGTAGAGAGCACACCAGCGTCGGGGGTAATAAAAGCAGGGTTAGTAAAAAAGTGTAAATTAAAAGCAATATAACTGTCTGAACCATATATTTTGTACATTTCTTCTGCTCCAAAGAATATTCGTTGGCTAAATTTCTAACATGAACCCTATAAATTAGTATTTATGCATAAAATAGTAAGTGTTAACCTTAAAATAAGTTTCAAATAAGAATTTTGGTTTTTATACTCACACATTTTTTGTGTGATGAAAAAATTGTTTCCTAAAGGTTAATTTTTCTTTATTACAGATTGTTTATTTACATTGTCAACTTACTGATTTGATTCTATCAGCAATCGTGCAACTCAACATTTATAGAAAATGGACATGATATTTTTATGATAATTTCACTTTTTGCCAGCCCAGGTCAATTCATTCCAAATCAAGATTGAACCATCAGAAAACCACCTAAAAACCACCTTCACTGTATGGTTATTATTGCAGACATAAACAAATTATTATGTGATACTTCTTACAACACTTACAAACTAGTTTCTTCACCTGCCCAAAGGTTGCCTCATGACAATGATGTTAGCAAGGTCGTTACTCTTTTCAATTTTCTTCATTTATATCAAGTTATCATTGACCTCAACCGTATATAAAGTGCACTGTTGAAATGCCACTCTAATCAATACGAGCCAAGTGAATTAATAAATATCCAATTGGTGCACTAATAACAAAGACAACATTTCCGCGCGTGCGCTTATTTTCCATCCCCGACACGCATGCATTTTCACTTAATCCATGGTTTCTTCCGGCTGACATTCAATAATCCTTGCATACCAAACGGTACTACGGTAATCGAACACATGAATTAACTAAAGTGTATTGCTTTATTGGGCAGCAGGCAATGGTTTTTACTACGACCTAATAACGTTCTTCATGCTCCGTCCCATGAAGTGGATGTGTGATCACACTTCAACGTCCATGGGTCATTAGTGTGGTGCGAGGAGTAGATTAAACCTTTCTGGGGGAAACAATATTGCCCCGGGAAGCTATTTGTGCAAATCGTTTTGGTTAAATTCTATTATGCAGAGCCAATAAAAATAGAGTCCTTGGAGAACGACCATAGACAAGTAGTATCAACTTCTATTATACTTACGTAACTATTGTGATGGTAATGTCACAATAAAAACCTAATGGTTTGTTGACGACTGACCGAATGAGGCTAATTTTCTCCCTCGCAAAATTGTTGATCCTCACGCGATCATGCTGAATTTTCCTACCACTTGAAAATATGTTCTTATGTTATTCAAATTTATGGCATTAAAACTTTGAAACCTAAAGTAATCTACTTTTCTGGGAGCAAAATTAATGTTTCTTGTTTCATTGTCCTGTCCAAAAGTGCGTAAGCAAAATCTTAAAAAAACGCAGTAAATTATCTTCTTTAATATAAACGAAACACGCAACGGTTAATTAATTTGTTTGTCTTTTAGGTAAACTCTATGACTTGTTTTATAAGTTTGGCGAAATTATGGGTTTGCTTCTGATGAGAATGTATAGATGGGCTTTTTAAACAGCCAGGAGCAGAAGCTGGTGCACGAGCACGGTGAACTGAATTATGCATTTCATTATACGACAATTTTACATCCCATTAGAACGCAACGTCCGAAGCATTCGTTTTCGTTTGTCTTTTTATTTACGTATTTATATAAGCAAAGCATCTACAGCTCCTGTCACTTGCTTACGAAGGGACTTCCGTTCACATTTTCTTGTCAACCAGCACTCATTGAGATTAAAAAGTAGGTAAACCTTTTAATTTATTGTTAATTTAAAGGTCTCAACCATTTGTTACCATGATTCTAAAATGAAAACATGACAGTAAAACAATGTGTGGTTTACATGAAATATGGTTCCTTTCTAAAACAACCTCCCCAAGTAATCAATGCGAATGAAACACCTGGAATATTTTAGTTACACCTTTGCCAGTTTCTTAAGAAAATCTTGTTAAAAAAATTGTATTATTGTAATAATTTTAATTGGCAAACCACCGAATTTTCGTATTAAATTTTGTTTTTGATTTATTTATTTTCTTACGTAAACATGAACTACTAAAACCTTCAACCTACAAGTGGTTCCTAATTGTTTTACTCGGGCCTTTTATAAATCTGTAATCACATCACTATCATCTTTATTTAGCTTAGCCACAAAACAATGATTCCTTATTCTGATTTATTACAAATAAATTACTATTGCACATTATAATTACTCTACAAATGGCAACAGCCGTATAATTACTAAGTGGTATGGATTGTTCCTAAACATTCGAGAAATGATTTTCTGCATTAATATTAATATAACAAAGGAATAAACATGTTCTTAAAATGATGTCAGGCATTTGATTGATTCTGGATTACATGAATCCCTCAACATGAGATTCTTCTCCGATGAATATTATAGCAATACATTAACAAACACATATCTGAAATATTGAAAATTATAGTATGCTGTTGTGCAGTCATAAAATATTTATCTAAACCTTTGTGATGTATTTTATATCAAGTAATGATTTTTGTCCCATTCTTATTGTGGGCGTATTAAATAGAAAATTTATTTACGTACAGCTTTTGTACATTTCAGCAATTTATCTAAATTCTTAACAACTCATATTGTTTATTCTTTCATTGTTCATCCGTTTCTCCTTTTGTAATTACACGCCTGCCAATGTTGCAGATAGCCGTTGACTGTAAATATTATTCACGCTCATCTGGCTCTTACTAGAAAATATAACAAAAGAAAATATTAAAAATAAACCCGAGACAAGGAAAACCTTTACAGCTTTTAAAACATCTCTTGGTCATTAAAATGAGTTCCAGTTGTAAGAAGGACATCCATGCTGTCGAGTTATAAAAAAGTATTGAAAAAGCTATTGAGTGCGTTCTATGTTCTTCTAGCTATGGTCCACGCTGTTTTTGAAGTTTTATTACATCCGTAAAATGGTTACACTCTCGTTTCTTGTTTTTAATTAAAAAGAACACCAAACGCAGGCCTAAATCAGACTGGTAACTTTCGCCGCTCTCAAATATCGTCGTCGCAGCGAAACGCAAGCAAAATCAATAGAGCGGCAGGAATCATCGCCGTTGGCAAGAAGTTAATTTAATCATATTATTGTAATATTGTAATAAAAAGCACGCGTCGTGGCTGAGGATCACAAGTCGGTAAATGGAAAAAATGTGAGAGTGACATAAATGGAGCGTGTTTTTTTGCGGCGCCAATAAAACGTACCTAATGATATCGTCATCGAGGACGGCGGCGGTGGTTGGAGGATGGTTGGGGGTCTGACGGCTGGCGAGCACCGGACGGCGGCGACAGTGATTTGCAAACGGCGAGTTTGAACACGATTCCGCTTGTTTGCATTGGGCGTATGTAGAAAAAAACAGCAAACGAATTCAGTTTAAAAGCACGTTTGTATTATAAAAACGATTATAAGCCTGCCAAAAACATCCCCCAATTAAGCTGAAACCATCATAAATTGTTAAATACCATTTATATCAAGAATGTTACTTCAGCATATATTGGAGAAATTAATTATCTCTTAAGAGATCCATGTCGTGTTTTGTTATTTATAAAAGTAATAATTGCAACAAATGGAATTAATGAATACAATTATTAGTTGGGAAATTAAAATTAATTTGAAAATTATGGAAATCATTTATCGTGCAAATAAAAAAAATATATATTTTGTAACATCACCACAGGCCTGAGAAAAAAAGATTTCTAATGCTATTGTTTGTACGTGATAATTAATTAGTAATATAAGTATTATAAGTTAATAAAAAGTTTATTTCAATTTCATATTTATGAAAGCACTGTTTTCATAAGCACTGTAGCATTGAAATTTAGGTCAATTTCCATAATTATTAAATCCAGAATTAAACATTAACTTAGCTAATTAAATTGAGATAGAAAGCCAAAAAAAAAAAACAAATACTACTGGTATAACCACAATAATTAAATCTAGCATCTCTTTATATCATTATGATTTTTATTTAATGATATAGTAAATTTACTATTTGCAATTACACTTGTTTAAACAATGCCAACAACGAAAACTTTGAATATAGTAATTTTGTGTTTTATATGCTGCTTATACCTATAAAATATATAGGAAAGTAGTGGTAGTAGTTAATAGTAGTAGTAGTAGTAGTAGTAGTAGCAATTGTAGTAGTAGTTGTTGTAGTAGTAGTAGTAGTAGTAATTGTAGTAGTAGTTGTTGTAGTAGTAGTAGTAGTAGTAGTAGTAATTGTAGTAGTAGTTGTAGTAGTAGTGGTAGTAGTTGTAGTAGTAGTAGTTAGTAGTAGTAGTAGTAGTAGTGGTAGTGGTATAGATAGTGGTAGTGGTAGTGGAAGTGGTAGTGGTAGTGGAAATGGTAGTAGTAGTAGTAGCAATTGTAGTAGTAGTAGTTGTAGTAGTAGTAGTAGTAGTAGTAATTGTAGTAGTAGTTGTAGTAGTAGTGGTAGTAGTTGTAGTAGTAGTAGTTAG